>JAPKLW010001007.1:0-54508 GCA_026898455.1 Plectranthus barbatus | reverse complement strand
TATTGCGATTTCCAAAACAACAACAAAACTTTTTATTTGATTTTCCTGATCAATGTTTTCAAGAACGTTTGATTTAGTACTTAAAGATTATTCGTTATTTCTTTCCCTGTGGGATCGATAATTTCATTTGCCGCTATATTATTAGCTTTGCTAAGTCGCGGGTTAAAAATATACGCAATCAAATTTTGGCGCCGTTGCGGGGGAAAGAATAGAATTAATCTTACTATTAAGTCTGTGATTGAAATATTGCTTTAGGCTGTAATTTTCGTATTTTTTGAATTTTTCTCGCATTTTCGTATTTCCCGTCGATCGACGCTAGTTCGCATCGATCGACGAAGTCATTTTCTTTCCATCGATCGACGCTTATTCTCGTCGATCGACGCCTTTGTCGTTTCAGAGGCTCAGTTTTCTTATTTCAGTTCGTCCTGTTTATTTTCCAGTTTTACCTCACTACCTCCTTTGCTGTACATGTAGTGCATGAGTACAAGAGCCAGAGGAAAGGACCCGCTTTATTACTACCCGGACATTGAAGCTACTTGCAGAAAGATCCGAAGGAATAAGCGTGCTCAGGAAAGCTCAAGTAATCACACAATGGAAGATAACGTACCACCGCCCCCGCCAGTGCTAACTGCAGAGGAGCAGGTTGTGCTTATTCAAGAAGTCCAAGCTATGAGGGCGCAAATCCAACAGTACCATCTGGAAAGAGACCTCGAGAGGAACAATCCGAATGGAAGGGACCTTCGCCATAACCCACTGTTTGAAGACAATCCCGACAATGAAGAGGAAGACAACCAGGATCCTCCAGAGGAGTCTGACGATGAGGAAGAAGAGGAAGCCATGCAGAACCGGTACAAACCTCAGTTCAGGGAGACAGATTTCAAGATTGGCATCAATGCCAACAATTTTGAACTGAAGACCGGGTTGGTACAGATGGTGCAACAAAATCAATTCGGAGGAAGACCTACTGAGGACCCCTATGCGCATTTGGACAAGTTCATTATGCTCTGCAACACTGTAAAAATAGGAGGAGTCAGCAAGAGTGCCATCCGAATGCGTCTGTTCGCATTCTCTCTGAGGGATAAGGCACAATCATGGTTCACCGCACTGGACAAAGGAAGCATAGGCACGTGGACCGAATTGAGAAATGAGTTTCTAAGGAACTTTTTCCCTCCGAATGTTATCAGGCAAAGACGAAAAGAAATCATCATGTTCGCTCAAAGGCCTGATGAAAGCTTCAGTGAGACGTGGGAGAGATTCAAGGAGTTGCTAAGAGCCTGTCCCGGACATAGTTTTCCGCCAGGAGAACAAGCTGAGGCGTTTTATGAAGGGCTCAATGATAAAACAGCCAAACTGGTGGACACCACACTGGGAGACACAATCATGACAAAAAGTGGGAAAAAGGCCATGGAGTTCTTCCAAAAGATGGCCAACAACACTCAACGGTGGTCCTCAAGCCGAACTCGGCCTGTGAAAGCTGTCGAGGAAGTAGTGGAAAAAGCGGTGGAAAAAGTTGTCGAGCAACCCGATTTGGCAGCCGAGCTGAAAAAGCTCAGGGAAGAGTTTGCTAATCTGAAGCAGGAGAAAACAGTAGCTGCAGTTGAAGCAGTGCAGGGTCCAACCGAGGAAGACAATGATGAGGTGAATTTCATTCAAAGGGGCGGTTATCAAAACAACTACCGAGGAGGATATCAGCAACACAATCAGCAGAATAACCAGCCCTACACCTTCAATCACGCAAGGAATCACCCTAGATTCTCCTATGCGAACCCTCAAGCTGCAGAGCAACCACCACCAAGATTTGCCGTACAAGACGGAGTAATAGTGGAGAAGAAGAAGCCAAATCTCGAGGAGATTTTGGCTAAATTCATGGAAGGCTCCACCGATACTATAGCCAAGCTGAAGCAGTAAATTTTGGGGGTGAACACAAAGGTCGATCAGATGCAAAAGCACGTGCAGATCATTGAAAATCAAGTCAGCCAGATCGCCGATGCCCTAGGAACTAAACACAAGCCGGGACAACTTCCGAGCAACACTCAGGTCAACCCCAAAAATCAGAATCAGAGGAACCAGGTGAACGCTATAACTCTGAGAGGGGGCAAAACCTACGAAGGTCCCAAGCAAGCAGGGACAGACACCCGAGATGAAGGAGAAGCCGAGGAAGAAGGAGAAGTCGTCACAGGAGAAGCTCCGTCGATCGACGAAACACCTCCGTCGATCGACGAAGCACCAAAGCATCCGTCAACTGAGGCTAAAACTCCTCGATCGATGACCGCCCCTGCTCTGCCAATGTATAAGCCTCCTTTGCCCTATCCGCAGCGGTTTGCCAACACCAAGATGAACGAAAGGTATGCACGATTTTTGGAGACAATGAAGAAGGTGCATATCAACATCCCATTGGTAGAAGCTCTTCAAGAAATGCCCGGGTACATCAAGTTTTTGAAAGACATGGTCTCTCAGAAAAGACCGTTCTTGGAGCACGAGACGGTCAACCTGTTCGAAGAGTGCAGCGCCATCATCCAAAAGAAGATGTCAATCAAAAGGGAAGACCCGGGTTCCTTCACAATCTCTTGTGTCATCGGAGGTGAGACCTTCGGGAAGGTTCTCTGTGATTCAGGGGCTTCGATCAACTTGATGCCGCTATCAATTTTCAGACGGTTAAAGATCGGAAGCATCAAGCCCACAACAATCTCTCTTCAGATGGCCGATCGATCAGTCACCTATCTGAAGGGCATCGTTGAAGATGTGTTGGTAAAGGTAAAGGACTTCATAATTCCCGCTGACTTTTGTGGTGCTCGACATGGAGGAGGATCGGAACATTCCTCTGATCCTTGGAAGACCATTCCTGAAAAACGGAGGGGCATAAATCGACATCCGTGACGGCAAGCTGACGTTCCGAGTGAACAATGAGTCCATCACGTTCTCGATTTACAAGGCAATGCCGAAGCACAATGATGGAAGCTATGCAGAAGAATGCCACATGATCAACTGCTTCAGCCCGATAATGTCATCCCCTTTCACCTGTTTCAAAAGTGAGCCGGATTTCCTGGAAAATTGCTTGCAACACTCCCTTTCCTCGTCCACAAATCTGGACGAAGCAACTGAGGGGATCATGGATCTGGTCATGGAGCTGGATGTGTTCGAGGAGGTAACTCGAGAGAAAGAACTTAAAAGAGAATCGCTGCCCAGCCACTACAGCCAGACCCCGTCGATCGAGTCCACTGCCTCGTCGATCGATGCTGCAACAACATCCTCGTCGATCGATGAAAATGCTCCGCTAATCGACGGCAAACTGGAGAAGCCGATTTCCAGCTCTGAACCGCCAATTCTGGAGCTCAAGACACTCCCGACACATCTCAGGTACGCATTCCTAGGGTTTGATAACACTTACCCTGTTATCATTTCTGCTTATCTTTCACACGAGGAGTTGGACAAACTGCTGCGAGTTCTGCGGACATACAAGACCGCCATTGGATGGACTTTGGGAGACATCAAAGGGATCAACCCTTCACTGTGCATGCACAAGATCATCCTTGAAGAGGATGCCAAACCAAAGAGACAAGCACAACGACGTCTGAATCCCATCATGCAAGAGGCTGTAAAGAAGGAGGTTCTCAAACTCCTCGACCATGGCATGATCTACCCAATTTCCGACAGCAAGTGGGTGAGCCCTACACAAGTAGTAGCCAAGAAAGGAGGGATGCAAATAGTGAAGAATGACGATGGAGAAGAAGTAGCGAAAAGACCGATCACGGGATGGCGAGTCTGCATTGACTACCGAGCCTTGAACACCGCCATTTGCAAGGATCATTTTCCTCTTCCATTCATTGATCAAATGCTAGATAGATTATCTGGTTATCCTTTTTATTGCTTTCTTGATGGTTACTCAGGGTACAATCAGATAGTTGTGGCTCCTGAAGATCAACACAAGACGGCATTCACCTGTCCATATGGAGTGTTCGCCTACCGACGGATGCCCTTTGGACTATGCAATGCACCGGCCACCTTCCAGAGATGCATGACGGCAATCTTCCACGACTTGATCGAGGACATCATGGAGGTATTTATGGATGACTTCTTGGTTTTTGGTAGCTCATTCGATGTCTGTTTGCAGAATTTGGCTACTGTACTTGAGAGATGCACCGAGACAAACCTGTGCCTCAATTGGGAGAAATGCCATTTCATGGTTCGGGAAGGAATCATGTTGGGACATCGAGTGTCAGTCAAAGGATTGGAAGTAGATCGAGCCAAAGTGACAGCTATAGAGAAGATGCCACCACCAACAAATGTCAAAGCCGTCCGAAGCTTCCTGGGTCATGCAGGATTCTATAGGAGATTCATCAAAGATTTCTCAAAGGTGTCCCGGCCCTTATGTAACTTACTGGAGAAGGACGTGTTCTTCGTT
Source organism: Plectranthus barbatus (assembly GCA_026898455.1). Classification (NCBI taxonomy): domain Eukaryota; kingdom Viridiplantae; phylum Streptophyta; class Magnoliopsida; order Lamiales; family Lamiaceae; genus Plectranthus; species Plectranthus barbatus. The sequence goes on along the minus strand of JAPKLW010001007.1, from coordinate 50,106 downwards.
TTTGACGAAGAATGTCTGAAGGCATTTGAGAAGCTGAAACAATCACTGGTAACTGCACCAGTCCTTACCGCACCAGATTGGGAAGAGCCCTTCACATTGATGTGCGACGCCAGCGATTATGCTGTTGGAGCAGTTCTGGGCCAACTGAAAGGAAGGCTCTTCCATGTGATTCAATACGCCAGCAAGAGCATGAATCCGGCCCAATGCAACTACACCACGACGGAAAAGGAGATGCTTGCGGTTGTGTATGCCTTCGACAAGTTTCGGTCTTATCTGATAGGCTCAAAGACCATTGTCTACACCGACCATACAGCAATCAGGTACCTGTTTGCAAAACAAGATGCCAAGCCCAGACTGATCCGATGGATACTGTTGTTGCAAGAGTTCGACTTGGAGATCAAGGACAGAAAAGGAAGCGAGAACGTCATCGCCGACCACTTGTCAAGGCTCGAACCACCGGTCGAAGGGGACGATCAGCAATCGACAATCCGAGAGACATTCCCCGACGAACAGGTCTATGCCTTGAGGGACATGAAAGAGATGTATGAATCCAAAACCCCGTGGTACGCAGACTTTGCCAATTATCTGGTCGGCGGCGTACTTCCTCCGGACTCCTCTCCATATGCAAAGAAGAAGTTTCTGCACGACGTCAGATTCTACTATTGGGAGGATCCTTACCTGTGGCGCAGATGTGCTGACGGTGTCATTCGCCGCTGTGTGCCCCAGTCCGAGTGGCACAAAATCTTCGAAGCCTGGCATTCATCTCCTACTGGTGGCCACCATTCAGCGAACCGGACTGCCTTCAAAATTCTTGCAAGCGGGTTCTATTGGCCTTCCATCTACGAAGTCTGTCGCGGATGGATAACGGGTTGTGATCGCTGCCAGAGGACTGGCAACATCTCGCGGAGGGATGAGATGCCACAGACTCCGGTGATTGAAGTTGAAATATTTGATGTCTTGGGGATCGACTTCATGGGACCCTTCCCGCCATCGCAAGGATTCACATACATTCTATTGGCGGTGGACTACGTATCACGTTGGGTCGAAGCCATTCCTACTGCCACCAACGATCACAAAGTCATCATCAAGTCCCTGCAAAAGCTCATCACAAGATTCGGAACACCAAGAGCCCTGGTAAGTGATGGGGGATCACATTTTTGTAACAGATGGCTTTCTTCTCTCCTTGCTAGGTACGGAGTAAAGCACCGCGTTACCACCCCATATCACCCTCAAGGGAACGGGTTGACGGAACTATCCAACAGAGAAATCAAGCAGATTTTGGAGAAGACGATAAAGCAAAGAAAGGATTGGGCGGCAGTTCTCGATGATGCACTTTGGGCATACCGCACCGCCTACAAAACACCGATTGGGACATCTCCATATTAGCTGATTTTCGGAAAGTCATGTCATCTTCCCGTCGAGATGGAGCACAAAGCTTGGAGGGCAGTGAAGGAATTAAATCTGGACTGGAAGACAGCTGCAGAAGAACGCGCTATGGCACTGAACGAATTAGAAGACTTTCGGGACGAAGCCTATGAGAACAACGTCATTTATAAGAATCGAGCGAAGAGATTCCACGACAAAAAGATCCGCTCGCATATTTTCCATTCAGGTGACAAGGTTCTCCTCTTCAAATCCCGTCTTCGATTCATGCCCGGAAAGCTGCAGTCAAAGTGGGCCGGACCATACACCGTGATCTGCCAATTCATGAATGGTGTAGTTGAATAAGCTGGCCAAGATGGAAAGAATTTCAAAGTGAACGGGCAAAACCTGAAACCATACTTCACCCCTCTTCAGATCGGAGCAGTGGAGAAGTATTACTTGAACCGCCCTTAGAAAAAAAAACTCAGGTATTGTCGAGCTAGCAACATAAAACCAAGCACTGGTTGGGAGGTAACCCAACAGTTTCCTGCTTTATTTATTTCAGTTATTTTTCAATTCAGTCAAGTCGAGTCAGTTGTGTTTCGTTTCTTTTTCTTTTCAAATTGTTTCGGGTCCAGTCATCTATCGGGCCACGTCGATCACTGTTCTTTGGCATTGATCGACGAGGAAATTCTGCCACGTCGATCGACTGCAATGCTCATCGATCGACGAGAAAGTTTTGCCTTCGTCGATCGACAAAGATGCCTCGTCGATCGACATGAACGCTGCTGAGTCGGACAGAGACGGGTTTAAAACCCACTTTTCCTCATTTTTTCCTCACAAACACACGACGCACGCCTCTCTCACTCTCCCAAACACCCACCTCGAATTTTTTCTCTCCAAATTCGTCACAACCAACCACAGTATGTATCCTAACACTCTCCTCTTCGATTATTTCACATGTTTTGAAGGATTTGAGCATGATTTTTGATAAAAATTGAAGTTGAAGCCCTAGGTTCATTTTTTGCAATTTTGTCAATTTCGTTGCTATTCATTGTGATTATTCGATATGGTTAGTTGTTTTTGTCGATATACTTACTTGTGATTGGTTTGCTGCTTGAATTTCATTGATTTCTACGAACGAAAGTTTGGGGGATAATTCTAGTTCGGGGTGTTATTCTAGTTTTGCTATTTCTGGGAAAATTTTGTCAAACAAGAAGGTAATATGCTAGGATAGAGTTTGAATTGCATGAATGTCGAATCAATTTTGCATGGGTAGATTTATTTCTGTGGATTTTTGCACAATTGGATGCACTTACATTGAAAATTTTGTGAAGAATTGTGATGAACTTTGACAAATTTTTCCACTACCCTTGCAGTTTGACCATGGATTTTCGACCCACCTTCGCCAAGCAAACTCATGAGAGGCGATACAGAAAATTCTCAGGAGATGAGTTTACTATCCGGCAGACACTTTACCCATGCCCGGAGACAATGCAAATGCTGGGAATTCGAGCAGATGTTGAGGCTCTCTTGCAGAGAATTGATTGGAATGCTTGGATGACAGCCCGCTGGCCGACATACCCGTCGCTTGTCCTGGAGTTTTTTGCCTCACTCCGCGTCTTCGAGGTTCAGCCGGAATCAGAGCCTACCACAATTGGTTTCCAGCTTCTGAACCAGTACTACGAAATTCCAAGGGACGAGCTTGAAGAAATCTGGGGAGTCCACGTTGGGGGGGTCGGTTTTCTCCCCCCACACTTCGACACTGCCCGTTTCTGGTCCCAGATTGCATCTGATGCCAAAGAAAACCTGCGGGAGTTTGACTCGGGGACCTTGAAAGCGTCCTCTATCGACAACCCAGTTTTCAGATATCTTCAGAGATGCATGGGGGTGTCAATCACCGGCAGACATGAGAGCGGGAATGTGAGAGTGGGGGAACTTTTCGCCCTCAATTTCATGCTGACAGGGGAGCAATTTAGCTTCGCGGCGCTAGTCATGGACCAATGGCGGCATCAGATCAAAGCCACCAAAGGCAACATTTGGAGCGGGGGATTGATCACCCCGATTGCGGAGCATGTGGGGATCGATTTGTCACAAATCGAGTCGCTTGAGGACGACAACCGAGGGCTCGGCACTGGGACTCTGGTGAAGATGTTGATGCTTTCACCACGGGCGTCAGGTTGGTCTTTGCGGATGTCCAATGGGGACAGATTTCCACTTCCACAGCGGGACCTCACTCACGTCACCGATTATCACTTCCGTGATAATTGGTTGATGAGCACACCCGCCCACTTGAGGCTGATGGTCGGAGCACAAGGAGGCCCAGGTACCTCCAGACTTCGACACCGACCACTGACCCAGCCAGACCAGCGACCGCCGCAGACGCCCCCAGAAATGCCCGAGGAGGAGGAACCTCAGGATGACGAAGGAGGAGAGCACAACCCTGACCGGACCGGCAGACTGCTGCTACGCCACTTCTCGGGAGAGTCTTCATCTTCCGGGGTGGATCTGGCGACGATCTACCAGTTATGCAGCAGCAGGCTGACTTGCATGCAGTAGAGCACGCACGGCAGGCAGACTTTCGACAGAATGTGAACACGAGGTTGAATAACCTCGACACTCAGATGCAGCGACTCCTCCTGAACACGCAGCCTGAGTCCGTTTACCTACGCCGGCAAAGAGAGCGACAAGACCGCCGACGGTGACTGCCCGTGTGGCCATCTCCCAATGTCAAAATGGAGGATCCTCCGGAGGAGGAATGAGGTACCGTTTCCTTTTTCCTTATCTAACTTTCAAACTTTTCCACTCCTTCGAGTGAAACAAGTTTGGGGGGATGAGGATAGGAAAAGGGAAACGTTTGTTTGTTTTCATTTTCTTGTTTTATTTAAATTTTTGTTATTTCATTCTTTTTCTGTTTTTGTTTTCGATTTTTTGTTTTTTCTGAACCATCACCATCCTTGTTCTTTTGCTTCCGTGTGAACAATTGCGCTCTGCAAGGCTTTTACTTAAAATTAGTATTCTTGAACTCTTGATTTGTGGTACTTGTTCTAAGTAAATAGTCTGAGCATTGTTTAGGAGCTTTTGAACATAGGACAGCCGGAGCTTTTTGATTATGATGGTGTTATGACTGATTACTTGTCTTTACTTGAACTAGAATTGTTGATTGATAATCGAGATATTTGCTGATTAAGAATGATAATCTGTGTGATAGAGTAGCCAATGATAGGAGCTGTTTTGCTTGATATGTTGATCTTTGAAACTTAAATTCTTGCAAGATAACTGTTCGAAATTGGATAATTATTGAGGAGTAACGAAAATTTCTACCTTGTGAGGAATTTGTGCCATTTCTTTCGTTTGATGAGTGACAAAGTTGTTAGACTTATTTCCTAGAATTTGACAAATTTCTCTCTTGAGGTTGCATTAAGTGCGGTAATAGGGTGAAAATGATTTTAGGCATGTTCTTTCGTAGCCCATTTCCCATACACTAACCTTATATCTTCACTTGTAGCCCCTTTGAGCCTTGAATGAATTTTTTTCTTTGATTAGAAGGGTTGATGAATAAGATGATTGTGATTTATTGGATGGTGTGAATTGTGGGAATGTGATGTGAGGCCATGTGCGGAAAAAAAAAATTCAAGGAGAGAAGAAAAAATTTTAGGGGTTTCCATGGGAAAAGTTAGAAAAATGAACATTGGTGAAAAAGAGAAAGAAAGAAAATGAGGGAAACTCGTTTATGTTGTTCATAAATGACTAAGAGCAAGTTCTTAGGAACCCCGAGAGAAAAAAAAAGAGAGAAAAGAGAAAGATCAAGAATGTGCATGAAATAGAAAAATGATGTGGTTATGATATGCTTGGGTCTTTGGGTTTGATTGAAATATTTTGAGTCACTTAGCCAAAAATATCCTACCTATTAGGTGAGCCACATTACAACCAAATAAAGACCTTTCTGATTCCCTGAAAAGCCACACTAACAAGCAGTGGAGAGATGAGAAATTTGTCAAACCTATGGTGAAATAAACTAAAACTTTGATTGTGTGAATTTCAAAATCCTTTTTGCTTGATTGAGCGATGAGTGCAAACACTGCCCGGTGAGGTTTCTCCTCGATAATTTACCAATAAGAATTTGTTTGGATTGCATGATTTATGTGAATAAGTGAAACTTAGATTGCAAAAGAGGCTTGTGAGGCATTGCACACTTGTATCTGCATTTGATTAGAATTCTTTTCTGTGAATTGATCGAGGACGATCAATGGTTTAAGTTTGGGGGAGTTGATAAGTTAGGATTTTCACCAACTTATCTTATTGTTCTTTGACTGTTTGTGTAATGTTCAGATCGTTTTTGTATCATTTTCGTGCATGAATTGGATTTTGTACTTGGAATGTCGTGTTTGATGAATCATGCAAGTTTTTAGTCGAAAAACAGAGAAGGATTAGAATTCCAGTTTCAGCACCCCGTCGATCGACGAAGAGGCTCGTCGATCGACGAGGCAAAGAAAGCCAAGCGCTCGACGAAGGGAAAAAGGAGATCGACAGAAGCAAAGGCCTCGTCGATCGCTGCCCATGCTCGTCGATCGACGAGGATGTTCCAGGCCCAGCGATCGACGCCAAACGGCCTTGATCGACGCGCATGCGGGAATCCTAGTCTGGATCTGATTTGGAGATAAAGGCATATCTAACCCTAGATACTGCTAGATACATCTTTCACCTCTATAAATATTCATGTAAATTCATTTTTTGAAAAAGAGAGACCAGAGTTAGAGAGAGAAGAGAGTTAGAGCAATTACAAGAAGTTATTATTGAAGAGTTTTTAGAGTTTTATGTTTGAAGACAAGTTTTTACGGGAAGATTTCCGGATTCCAATTTTTATGCAATTCAGGTTTTATTTTTCCATGATGAATATTACCATGAATATGTGTAACTAAATCATTTCTCAGATTCTAGGGTTTCGAACTGTCAATGTATGCTTGTTATGATTAATTGAATTATTTTCCCCTTCCCTTCGTAGTTTGTGAAATCTGTGCTTATTCTTAATTCTGATTTGCTGATCACATCTTAGGATTATCTAGTTGATTACTTGAGACGTAACTGTGATAGTTTTCAATCGAAAGAGATTTTCACAATATAATCTGATTTCTTGTCGTAACTGAAGGAGATTGATTGTAGGAATAAATCTGTAGATCTTTGGAGTTAGTTGATTTATCTTGAGACCGAGCGGAGATAGGTAATTAATTAATCTACTTTACGAATTGTCCAACAAAGAAGTTCGTAATACTTTTCTGATGTTTCACTACGAAGAGGAATTAAAATTGGGAATTAATCAATTCATTCATACATGTCATACTTGATAGGTAGATATCCCTGTAATCTATGCTTCTCTTATTTGACTTCAAAAGTTTTTCAATTTCCTGTTTAATTTCCATTAGCAAATATTGCGATTTCCAAAACAACAACAAAACTTTTTATTTGATTTTCCTAATCAGTGTTTTCAAGAACGTTTGACTTAGTACTTAAAGATTATTCGTTATTTCTTTCCCTGTGGAATCGATAATTTCATTTGCCGCTATATTATTAGCTTTGCTAAGTCGCGGGTTAAAAATATACGCGATCACTGATAAACGACGAACTTAGTCAACTTTGAAGTTGGAGACAAGGAATTTATGAAAATATCACCATCTAAGGGAATCATTCGTTTTGAAGCTAGAGGTAAACTTAGACCCGGATACATTGGTCCTTACAAAATCTTTGAGAGGATTGGAGCAGTAGCCTATCATTTGGCTTTACCACCTAACTTCGGGAATGTTCAAAATGTCTTCCATGTGTCGCAATTGCAGAAGTATGTCTTCGATCCAAGAAACGTCATTCATCAAGACGAAGTTCTGCTCCAATCAGATTTAACTTATGAGGAAGGTCCTGAAGCAATCATGGATATCAAAACCCAAGAACTACGCTATAGGAAGATCAACCTTGTCAAAGTTCTTTGGGAACATCATGGTATGGAAGAAACAACGTGGGAATTAGAACACAAGATGAAGGAAAAGTACACGAACTCTTTATGTAATAGACGAAATTTCGAGACGAAATATTTTTGTAGTGGGGGAGGATGTAACACCCCTCATGAATTTTAATATCATTATCAAAAATTTGAAAATAATATTTCGTTATTAGATTTAATTCAAAACTATCGTGATCGATAAATTGTGAATTTATTTGTCGAGCATAATTCCATGCTAATTTTATATTTTAAAGAAGGAATTTAATTATTTAATGAGCAAATTTAACATAATCGAGGTCCGACAAATTTATGCGCAACCCGACATTTCCGTATTGGGATAATATCGATCAATAAATTTCATATATCGATAGAATATTATGTCTTTCAGTAAAGATGATGTAGAGTTGACTTGAGTTGATGTCAAAGTGAGCCATGAGACAAGCGAATGACAACCACTTTAACTTTTTAACTTTTGGTAATATCGAAATTACCCTTGCTTCCTTTCTATACAGAAAGCTTCTTCTTCACTCCACGCTTCCATTTTCTCCACATATTCTACCAACCATTTTCCGGTGAGTCTCCAACAAAGCTCCGACAAAGTTAATTTATGGTAACATGTTATTTAGGGTGTTTAACCTCTCTTCTTCCATTTTTCAACCTCATTTCTTCCATTTTCAATGTTTAAGAAGTTGTGATCGAGCTAAACTCAAGAAATCTTCAAGATTATGTGGTATTAGTATCTTCAAGAGGTAAACCTCAACCTGTATCAAGTTTATTATCGATTTTAGGCATGTTTACCATTTTTTGTCATAATTGGAGTATTATGATTCTAGGCTTACTTTTGAGCTTTTGAGCACGTATGCATGTATAACATGTTAAATATTGAGCCTGAAACGTATGATAGCCTAGGAATCGAGTGGCGATCATTTAGATTATTTTTGAGATTTTGGTTCCATTTTGAAATGTTGAGCATTTATTTTGATTCTACCATGTTTTTATGTTTATGATGCTTAAAATCATTCATAGACTCGTTATATATGTTTAGAATACCTTTGGTGTTGTAGGAAATTGATTGGACGAGCCCAGAAAACCGTTAGAGCCAAAAACCCTATTTTTTTGCCAAAGTTGAAATGCCTGTATTTCGGTCGAAATAGAAATGTGTCAATCGAAATGCGTGTGTTGGTTGATATACACCACGTCGATCGATATAGACCCCTTTGTTCAAATTCTCACACGTTAACCACTTGTTTCGATTGACATACATATATATCGATCGACATACTTATCTCGATCGATGTCCTCCATTTTGGCCGGCATAAAATATTTTTAAATTAGTGATTCTACATTGATTGACAGGTTTTGATTATGATCAATGCATCTATATCGGTCGATGCCACCTATTCATATTGACATAGGCATGTCGATCAACACACTATGTGTCGATTGATGATCACTGTAATTTCTACAGATTAATTATAGAAATAGTGGCAAATAAATTTGTAAACCCTAAGGTTATCGATCCAGGGGAATGAAGCAACGAAAAATCCTAAATACTAAATCAGGCGTTCTTAAAATACTAGTTAGGAAAAACAATTGAAAAGTTTTGGTTGTTTTGGAAATTTTAATACTTGAAAATTAAACAGGAAATTGAAAAGCTTTTGAAGTCAAATAAGAGAAGCACAGATTTCAGGGATATCTACCTATCAAGTATGACATGTATGAATGAATTGATTAATTCCCAATTTTAATTCCTCTTCGTAGTGAAACATCAGAAAAGTATTATGAACTTCTTTGTTGGACAATTCGTAAAGTAGATTAATTAATTACATATCTCCGCTCGGTCTCAAGATAAATTAACTAACTCCAAAGATCTACAGATTTATCCCTACAATCAATCTCCTTCAGTTACGACAAGAAATCAGATTATATTGTGAAAATCTCTTTCCATTGAAAACTATCACAGTTACGTCTCAAGTAATCAACTAGATAATCCTAAGATGTGGCCAACAAATCAAGATTATGAATAAGCACAGATTTCACAAACTACGAAGGGAAAGGGAAAATAATTCAATTAATCACAACATGCATACATTGATAATTCGAAACCCTAGAATCTGAGGAAGAGATTAGTTACACATATTCAGAGTAATATTCATCATAGAAAGATAAAACCTGAATTGCATAAAAACTTGGGTTGGAATGTCTTCCCACAAAACTTGATCTTCAAACATAAACTCTAAAACTCTTTGAATCTCTCAATATCTGAAATCTGGAATAAAACATGCTTAAAACTCGATTTTACAAGGTTATTTATAGAGGTGGAGGTGTATCATATCAAATCTAGGGCTAAAGATATGAAAAATCTCGAATTCAGCCAATTTCCCGCGCCAGAAGGTCCGCGTCGATCGACGAGGCATCCCCGTCGATCGATGTGGAAAACTGAAGTCAGCCCCGTCTGCGCGGTCTCACGGTTTTCGCCATAACTTCCTCATCCGAACTCCGATTGACCCGATTCCAGTTGCGTTGGAAAGCTAATTCAAAGCTCTATCCAATACCATGCGCCAATAGCCCGAATTCCTCTTGTGGAAAAACTCTTCACTGCTACTCTTACACGTCACTGCTTTCGGAACGGTTTTCTCGTGAGTTTAGGCCTAAAAACCTGCATAAACATCATAACACACCTAAAACCACCTAATATTGACATCATGCATAAAATATATATATAAACTCAATAAAACTACATAAAATAATATAAAAATAATATAGATAAGTGAGTGAAATAACGAACTTATCAATTGACACAACCCTTCTTTCTTGATTGTTCGACTTTCTTTCTTCAATCGATCCAAGAATTTGCTTTAATTAAAAGTAAGAAATGAAAAAGTAAGATTAAAAGTAAGAGTTTGCTTTGATTATATATTTAATCTTACTTTTTCATTATTTGTACATTTTTTAAGGAAAAATCAAAATTTAATAATTTATATAAATTTTGTTTCAATCTTTAAATCAAATGAACTAAATTAATTAAATGAATATTTAAAAATCACATAGATGTGACAAATTATATTTCTATTAATAATAAGTTTATAACTTATATTAATCATTTCTATTCCTAATTTAGTACTGGTATTAATAATTTTTATACAAATATAAAATATATATGTGTAACATTATACCCCGAAGTCCACGAAAGATCCAAATTGATTCAAGAAACCCAATTGATCCAAGAAAGTTTGGAGACCCAAGTTAAGAAGGGATAAGGAAGCTAACTAACGAAGGTCGAAGGAGTAGCTTTGAAAATTTAAATAAGATGAGATAGAGAATCTGGCCCGGATAGAGATGTGCCCACAGAAATGGCATGTATAGATAAAACACCACATTTCCGTTCTAGTTCGAAATACAAGTAAAATATATCATAATTTTTATTTTCAATAGAGATATTTGGATGTGATGAACTTTTTTTTTAATGTTTTATTTTTATTTTTTTTTTATAGAGGAATGCAATGAGATTTAAATTAATATATACTATTTTTTTTTAATAAAAAAAAAAACAAAACAAAACACATTTCCATGGAAATAGTGCTAGTTTAAGGACTTGCTAATTGTAAGTTTAGGGCACCAACTACTACGCACACACCCAAACAAACTGCGATCAGAAGAACCCAAATATGTGTTTTACTTCAGCTACAGCTACATAAAAAATACAAGAAATGTTCAGCAAAACATAGTGTCAACTTAAAAATCAGGTAAACCATTTTCAAAACCACTACATACACTGCTCGCAACATTTCTCGCAGCTTCCATCATGAAAGCCTACATTATTTCTCCTGCTACTTATTCCCAGATTTGTTAGATCATCCTCACTCAAGTTGAGCATGGAACCTAATGGAGAACAATTCAGTCTTCTCCCTGTATGCTGGAAAGTAAGCAGTTATTCGAGTATTCAAACAAACAACAAAGGAAATCTTCTCCATCACATGCACAAGTAGTATGACTAGGATATGTTAAAGAAGGTGGTCTGAAGCAAAAGAAAGCAGTAATTTTCTCAATCAACTTCAGCAATAATTTTAGTTTTAGAAATCATTAGAACATTTGCTGCAAATCCAGTATATTATATATCTTTCATTCGAAACCTAGTACTCCGTCCGTCCCATAACATTAGTCCTGTTTTCCTTTTTTGTCTGTCCCAAACATTAGTCCTCTTTCCTAAAATGGAAAAGTAATACACACTCATTAATAAAATATTAATTTTCTCTATCTCTACTCGCATTGATATCTGTGCCGGAATGAAACAAGACTAATGTTATGGGACGGAGGGAGTACTATTTATCTATCATGACAATAGCTGCTTAATAGATTTTTTATCAGAGTTACGGTGATAAGGGATCTGCTATAACTAATATATTTTGCAAGAGAACAAAACAAGCCCCAAACTATACCCAAAATATCTGGTTACCATACAATATTTTCTGGAGACTAAGTAAACGCAAACACCAACGTGTCAGAATACAATTTTCATATTTTACTAGTCAACAAGTTAACAAAACTAGAAGAAAAACTTTGTTCAATTTATTTTACTAGAATGGAGAGACCAAAACCAAAAACATCTTGGTAAAATGTGCTTATAACTCAACTTGTTTCCCATTACTAAGTTTTATAAAAGCATTAATGAGAAATTGTATATCAGACTCAGATCCTTTGGAGCAAAAGCTAGCATTTAGAAGAATGAATGCAAAGCCAGAATGAGGAAATAGAAAAACATTCTTTATAACTGATCTTCTTTTCAGGTTCGTCTAATATGTATCCAAAGATGATATGTTGGAGAGCGAGAAAGAAGAGAATTATTTTTTATGGATATTTGGATTGAGATGGATATCAAATCTAATCCTATTTCTTGTATATTCCTGTCATATTCAGAGTAACTAGCACTATGTAAGCCATTTAATATCGCTTCTTCACCACCTTTTCTGTAGTATTTAATGAAGTACTAGAAAGAATGTATTAGACATCAATGATTGGTTTACATATGATATCATTACGTTATGAAGTACTGAGGTGAAAAATTAATCAAAGCAAGATATCAATAGTTACAATAATATTTTCTAAACTAGAGTAATATAGTGATAGTAATACACGAAGACAGGGGATTAAGGGTATAAGTGAGTCAGCCTAATGACCCAAATCATGACCTATCAGAATCAGCTCGAGAAAATCTAAAAATTAATCATGTTGATCTTATGCTATTTGAGTAGCTCCTGAGCTTAAGAGTCAAGAATACTAAGCTAGATAGGTTTGTGTCGTCCTTGATGATTTGATTATCGATACATATACCCCAAAAAAATAGGATTTTTGCGCTTCATAATTGAATGAAAATAGGAATTGGAACTAGGTCATTCAATGTTAATAAGTAACAGCCAAGTCGAGTTCAAGCTTGCCATTACTCTCCTAAATTACAGCCCCACAAGGGAGCGGCAAAGTTAATGTCCTCAACCATTTGCAGGTAAGAGACAATAAAAAACACAAATTTCTTTCCTCTGCATTTCTAGCAATCATCAAAGCTGGGTTTAATAATAGAAGGCACCAGAAAAAAAGAGTACCTTCTCATTTGGAAAGACGACCACAAGTAAACCCATCTTTGACTAATTTATTCATTGCATCCCTAAACCTATGATAATCTTCAGCCACATTGTAAACCTGGTGAGAGATTCTCGCATACCCGGTTAACGGATCAACCTCTCCCTCCAACGGCGCCCTATAGTAAATTGGCACCTCAACCTTATAACACTCCCTCAAATGCTTCCTTAACTTCAATGCGTCTGAACTGCTGTTAATGCCCAAGCAAGCTGGCATCCCCACCATAGCCATACTCGAGCACATCTCTGGGGGCGTCCCCAACTCCGTCCCCCATGCCTCCACCAACATTTTTGCCATCTCCACAACAGTCTCATGATTCCTTCTCATGATCCCCTCAAGTCCGCCATCAAACCTACTGAGAAATCCCATCACCTCCGGCAAAACCAGCTGAGCGCTGTAATCTCTTGTTCCTGTCCACGCACTCTCCATCGCTAAACCATTACCGTACTCATGAGATACAACAGGGTGGTGCAAGTCCGACAATTCGTCCGACATCTTGCAGTACAAGAACGCAGCAGATGGAGGGCAAAACAACCACTTGTGCAAATTACTAGTGTAGAAGTCAGCACCTATATCCTTCACATCTATCTCAACATTCCCAATGGCGTGGGCGCCGTCAACAAATATTCTATCAACACCTTCATCTCTACACATCCTAACCAATTCTTTAACAGGTATAATAACAGAAGGCATGGAGGTGATGTGGTCAATGATAGCCAACCTAATCCTCCTACCATTAGCTTTCCCCAGTTGAAGCGCCTTTTCGAATTCAGAAACAATCTCGAAACTAGACTTAACAGGGAAAGGAAGACGAACCTCAATCACATGACCGCCGGTCCGCGAAATGTAGGCCTCGACGGACTTCTTCACAGCCCCGTAGGCATAGTGAAGCATGAGGACAGCGTCGCCCGGCTGGAAGGCGGAGGAGGAGAAAGCCCTGGCGGTGTGCTGAAGGACAATAGCGGCGGCGGTGGTGGCGTTATCGACGATAGAGACTTCGTCGACGTGGTCGGCCCTGATCAGGTTCTGGATGAGTACGCGGGTTTGGAGGATGGAGGGCTTAAGGGTATTGAAGTAGAAGGCGTCAGGCTGGCGGAGGAAGAGGAGTTGGTGGCGCTGCTGCGCGGCGATGATGGAGGCGGGGCAGCAGCCGAAGCTGCCGTTGTTGATGCGGGCAACAGAAGGGTCATGGTGCGAGAACTCAGATTGGATCTCCGGTGGGGAGATTGGGGAGGTTTTGGGCTTAAGATCACCGTTGAGGGAGGCCATAAGGGGAGGAAGGTTTCACGGAGAGCGGAAGAAACAATAGTGGGAAGAGTGTAAGCGGCATAGACGAAGACATCGAGGAAGGAAATGATTAAAGAAACGAATATACAATTACCAGAAACCAAAAAAAGAAAAATAAAATAAAATAAAAATAATAGAGAGAACCTTCTCTCTGAAGTGAAAAGCTTAACAGCCAATCCGCCAGCGGCAGCAGCTTCATACTGCGTTCGCGTGCACTTCACGTGATCCTCCGCCTCTCGCTCCTCTTCCTCATCCTACTCACACTCACAGCCACAACCCAACTTAACACTTAATTAAATATGCATATTTCTCACATCTATTTATAAAAGCAACAATCCACTCTAATTGTTTCTTTCATTAATGATTTAAATTATTATTTACTTTATTTTTAATTTTCAATATATATAATGTATACCAGTTTTTGTTAAATCTAAAATTTTTAATAAAAACTCATAAAAAATAGGCATAATGTTCAATTATATCCAAAAATATGTGAGCTTTTTTTTACTTTGTCCCAAACTATTCAAATGTTTAAATAAATACCAAAATTATTTAGAGGCCAAAATTTATCTAGCCACTTTTGATAACTTGTTAAGTTATCTAGCCACATGTATAAAAATACATGTTTTTTAGCCACTTTGCCAATGATTGGAGAGAGAAATTGAATTTTAAAATCTTGTAGCATTAATTGTTTTTGGATTTATTATCCATTACCCCACCAACTACCCCACCACCTACCCCACTCCCCCCTTTCTCTCTCTCATCCCGTCGAACACCCACCACCGACGCACGCCATTTTTTCCGATTCGAAGCTTCAAATCGCCGGATTTCGCACGCTCAACCCGGAAAAAAATCCACATTACGTCTACGTGATGTCTGGAGAAGAAGAAAACCCGAACCAAGTAAGTTAAATCCCATTATTTCGCGATTTTTGGCTCGTTTTTTAGCGCGATTTTTACCTTGAATTTTTCTTTGATTTTTCGCAATTTTTCGTCGAATACATGTTTTATTATGTGTATGAAGTTGATTAAATTCATATTTCGTCGATTTATATGCTTTAACATGACTAGAAACACTTTAGGAATGGATTTTTGCTGTAGAACTGTAAAAATATGTACAGACTGCGCGCCCTAGGAGGGAGATGACGAGATCTCGACTAGGGATGTCGAGATCTCGATATCGATATCGAGATCTCGACATCCCTAGTCGAGATCTCGTCATCAATTTTTTAAATATCGGAATTTTATTTAGGCGAGATCTCGACATTAATCTCGATTTTCATATCGAGATCTCGATATCAAAATCGAGATTAATGTCGAGATCTCGATTTTTTTTCCAAAAAATTCTGATTTTTATTCTTTTAATTTCCCTTTTATTTACATATTGTATTTTATTTAATTGCAGGTTTGGGAGTGGATCAGGCCCAGTTTGCAGGGCAAAGTCCCGCGGTCGATGAATTTTTACGACCGGGACATTCTTGAGGATATTCGGGTTCGTTTGTTGAGCTTTGGAGAGGAGAGTTTGGAATTATTTAGGGAAGGACCGTTCGGTCATTTTCTGAGTTTTCGGTGGAAGAAGAGCACGATACGTGCTACGTGGGCACTGATCACCCACGAGATTGAGGTGGAGGGAGCGGAGAATGAGCTGTGGTTTCGTGTTGGTGAAACCAATATTAGATTTGGCGCTGATGAGTTCTGTTTGATGACCGGGCTGCGGTTCGGAGATTCGGGTTTTGACCCTACTGGAGTTCATATTTTGCCGAAGGATGGTTGTTTATATTCTCACTACACTATCCTTCCTTCTGTTGACCAGTTGCATGTTGATTTTATGAGAACCGAGCTGAGTTTGAGCGATTCTGCTGATGATTACGTGAAGATCGCTGAGATTCTATTTTTCTACCGTATGCTGATGTGCCACGATGGGAAGCGACACGTAGACCCCTGGATTTATGCATTGGTGGAGAGACGTCATCAGTGGAGGGCATTCCCTTGGGGCTCGTGGTCCTTCAGTATTTTGCTGTATCAGATGTCTGTCGTGATCAGATCATCAAAGACAACGAAGGTGCCTTTAGTGCATGTATATGGCCCTTTTTGGGTGTTGGAGGTAATTCTTAGTAATTTTTTTTTATTTATTTAATTTTTAATTTATAAAAGACTAGAATTGTAAATTATTTGCATTATTGTGCAGGCATGGTCGTACGAGGTGATCCCTGATCTGGCAGCCTTAGTTGCGAAGCGCATTGAGCCAGAGGAGGGTCAGGAGACTAGGCCTCGATGCCTGTTGTGGAGACCTGTTTATATTAGGGACTCCAACTTCACTACTTTTTTCAGACATGAGGTAATTATTGTTTACAGTTTTTAATACTTATATTATAATTTAAGTATTATTTGATTTATTTCATTTATGTTTCTTTTCAGCATGCTTGCAGTACTACACTGCAGCCGACAGATGATGAGGCCGGTTCTGAGAGTTGGCTCAGCTTGAGGAATGCTGAGAACCCGTTGATTCGGAGATTTATACCTTATAGGGGCTTCAAGCCCCGACGATCAGCCTCTCAGCCATCTGCTAGTACCTCGAGGAGGGTTCCGGTGCAGCCGGAGTCGCCGCCACATGAGCAGCCGGAGTCGCCGCCACATCAGCAGCCATCACCTCAGCCCCGTCCCTCGCCGCCGCCGCAGCCCTCGCTGCCGCCGCAGCAGTCGCCGCTACAACGCGACCCATGGCCAGAGTTCGAAATGAGGAGTGGTGGTTTTGAGGTTCCAGTCCGCTCTTCTTTCGAGCCTACTCATTTTTCTCCTCGGCGACGGGCTAAGAAGCGTCCGCGACGTTCCGCATCTGCAGAGCCTCGAGAGGTACTTGTGTTTAAATTTGTTTGATTTTTATTTGATTATATTTACTTATATATTTATATTATCTTTTCAGACTGGACAGCCTCCATGGTACGAGTGGTACGGGATGTCCACGGACGACATGGTGCGATTTTCAGTGCCATTGGCTGGTCAGCTCGTGCAGCCACTGGCAGATACACTTCTTCCACCACTGAGAGCAGGGCTCGTGCAGCCACTAGCAGATTACACGATTGCTCCAGTGGCTGATCGCATGATTGATCCAGCGGTGCAGCGAGATATGCCACCACTGTCGCAGCAGCTTATACATCCATTAGCGAATCTGATCATTGATCCAGTGGCACAGCGGGTTATTAAGCCATTGGCAGAGACGATGATTGATCCGGTGGCTCAGCGACTTATTGGGCCAGTCGCAGATAGACTGATGGTGCCGGTAGCTGATCGTGTGAGTCAGAATATTGTGGAGCCGGTATCTGCCAGGGTTACTCATAGGTTGAAGGTCTTCTTACTGGACCTCGCAGATACACTTCTCTGCCGCCCTCGCCGTAGTGAGAGATGGGCCCCACCGTATCCTCCTTATTCTAGAGGTACTTGTGTTTAAATTTATTTGATTTATATTTGACTATATTTTACTTATATATTTATATTATCTTTTCAGACTGGACAGCCTCCTCTTCTGGCCAGTCTTTTGGCCCGACCGCCTCGCAGCCCGTTGGCCCCACCACCTCATCGACCACGGGCCCCACCACCTCATCGACTGCGGGCCCCACCGCATCTCAGCCCGTTGGCCCCATCACCTCATCGACTGCGGGGCCCGTTGGCCCCATCACCTCATCGACTGCGGGGCCCACCACCTCAGTCGCTGCAGGCCCCACCGCCTCATTCGTTGCTGGCCGCACCGCCCCCTTTCGTGTTCCTGCTGCGAAGATGATGACAGAATATCTGTCTTTCATGGATGATATCACGCAACAAGTCAGGGTGCCTGAGGAGGAGGGATTGGTTATGAGTAGGGAGCTATATTTCCGGCCACTTAATGACCCGCAGGAGGATATTACAGAAGATGTAAGTGCATAACTATTAGTTGTGAATTTTTATATTATCTGCTTTATATTAATTTTTTTTTTTGTGATATCAGCTTTTGCAGATCTTCATGCGTATGTCACGAGACATGGTTGCCAGAGCTGACATCAGCGTACTTGAGGACGGTGTTGACCCGGACAACACTATCATATTAGACCCCTCTTTCTTTGTAAGTAATGAATGTTGAAAATTTTTTTATTCTTTAATTTTCATTTCATATTATAATGTATATTATGTGCAGGACCGTATCTTGCTAAAATGGGAAAAAGTCCCAAAGAAAAAACGAGGACAGGTTGTTGATAATTATGATTGGTGGAAGCCCCATGATGATCTAGTGAAAGCTGTCCAGGGTCTTGGTGGAATGTCTGGCTTTAGGAGTTGGTACAAGGCCAAACATGTAAGTGACATATTTTCATATTAAATTGTTCTATTAGTTTTCATGTTAACTTTAATTGTGTTGATTTGTATTTTAGGTGATCGGGATTGTCCATCTCTACGATCACTGGGTCACTGTACGGATTGATCTTCATAGCTGGACCGTTGAGTTATATGACTCACTTCTCCACGCTTTAAATGATCCATCTGACCCAGTTCTCTATCAGAAGCGGGACAAGGAACTCCGACCACTTCTTGTATTACTCCCCCGTGTCCTTGAAACTGCCGGGTACTGGGACATGGTCGATCCTCCTCGTGTAAGAATCCTTGGTAATTTTTCTCTGATTAAGGATGTTACTGAGATGCCCATGCAGGTAGATTCACATAGTTGTGGAGTATATTGTATGATTTTTGTTGATAGGTTACTACTTAGAAGGAGGAGAGCTCCAGTTGGTGACCTTACTTATGAGTTTACAGTTCATTATAGGCAGCTTGTAGGTGCTAGGATTGTAAGTTGGTGTAGAGAAATAGAAGCTCGAGAAGCTGAACAGTTGTAGTACTATTTTCTATTGTTATTATTAATATTGAATTTGCATTTTGGTTTATTTTGTGATTGATATGAATTTGGATTTTGGTGTATTTAAGCTGAACAGGATTAAATGGAATTTATGGAAAAAGATCACGAATTTCGAGATGAAATAGGAGATTTCAAGATCTCGATTTGATTTCGAGATCTCGAAATCAAATCGAGATCTCGAAATCTCCTATTTCATCTCGAAATGCGTAATTAGGTTATTTATTATAATTAATCTTAAATTAAAACATTATACAGTTTAAACATACATTACTGAACATTTATTTAACACTTTAAAGTTCATTTAACATAAGACATTATACATTTGAATCTATGCATGCATAAGATGTTTCTATTTGAAATGTTCATACCTTATTCATGTTTGAATAGGATGAAGTAGAAGTAGTATAATACAAATCAAACATCTTTGTAATGAATGAATTTTTGCAAGTTTCTTTGTTATCGAATCTATATTTCCTTAAATGAGTGTTATATGAGTTGATTATCCTCGAAAATTAGTGAATTAAACATCCAATTAGACAATAATCCAGAAAATCGAGATCTCGAAATTGATTTCGAGACATGTCGAGACAACAAATTGAATTTGTCTCGACTCAAACCCTACAAATCGCGAAATGGGGTATCGTGATTTTGAAAATGATCAAATCGAGATCTCGATTTCAAATCGAGATCTCGACATGAAGTCGAGATCTCGATTGGATGACGAGATCTCGACTTAGTGTTTTTCAAATCACGATATTCCCATTTAAATAAAATCCGAAATATATTTCAAATGACAGAAAATTGAATGCGAATATTATTCGACAATATGTCTAAAATATTAGACATTTTGATACACATTTTGACGTAGGAAAAATCCTCTTCCATTTAAGGAGATAGCATTGCCGGGGGGTTCCCGTGCCCATTTTGTGCTTGCATGAGATGTTGCAGCAGCTCACTAACTACTATAAGCTTTCATCTCTTTCCCGTTTCTACAAACAAAGAAGCTAATATCTTGCCCCATTTGTAGTTTCGGGAAAAGGAGAAAGACGTGGAGGAATCTGGAACAAGGACCGAGCTAGTGAAGGAGATGTTGTATTTGCTCCTCGCCCTTGATGTCTTTTCCGGATGAAGGACTTTTTCCTACATGTGACGTAGGAAAAATCCTCTTCCGGACTGTTTGACGTAGAAAAAATCCTCTTCCATTTGAGCAAGTGCCTTTATTCTTGAGTAAAATATGAAAAAATCATCATCTTCTATTTGAGCAAGTGCACGTATGAGGGGAATAAAGAGGAAGAACATATTTTGAATGGAATATAGTTTGAGTAAATTCCTCCACCCTTAAATAGAAGTTAAATTTAGAAAAAAAAAATTGTTTTAAAAAAATAAATTATTGTGCAGAGTAGTTCACGTGAAAGTTGTTCAATAATGTAGTCAAATTGAGAATCTTTGCAGGCATTTATCAAGTAAAAAGTAGTATTGACATAGAAATTCATGTCCAAAAGTAATAGTGATGTGATATGTCGAAAATGGGGGTATTCACGTGAAAGTTGTTCAATTATTGCCTTGATTCAATTATTGGAGTTCAATATGTCGAGATCTCGACATCATGATTTCGAGATCTCGATATGACGTCGAGATCTCGAAATCATGATGCCGAGATCTCGACATATTGAACTCCAAATCACGATATTCCATTTCAATTTTGTAAAATCCACCTGAATTCGTATACAAACCAAAACACCTAAACAGATCAAATAAGAACTCCAAAAATCGTCCAAATATCAACCACAATATCACCAGAATTAATATAAACCAATATACCCTAACAACAACTGATCAATTCGTCATAAATGCGCAAACAAAAATAAAGCAAGTACCACTACTCACTCATATGGTCAACTCTCTCCGGACATTTTCTTTTTGTATGCCCCGTCTGCTGACAGATACTACATGTCTTTGCCCGTCGCCTACGTGGCCCGTCTTGGGGTGGAGGACTGTTCAAATCCACCTCACCAATGGCAATATAAGCAGTGCAGGCACGTGAGTTGTGACCGGATTGTCGACACCTCCTACATACTTGAGATCTGCGCGTGGTCGAACTCTCAGCACCAGAACGTGCTCTACTCATCCTCGGACGGCCAGCCTGTCGAACTACTATCGGTGGTCTCACAACATAAGATGTTACCTCCGATGGGAGTACCCAATCCGATGGATGCGGCACAGTCATAATGGTGTGATGATATGTCTGTAGCAGAGTGAATTGCTTGTAGTAGTGTGGCACGTACTCTGATATCGGCTGCGAAATATATCTGACAATCAAAAAATAAGACACACATGTTATAATAATCTTTATTAAGATATTTGCAATAATGAAAGTTCGAATTAACATATTACCTGAGGGCGGCAGCCGCATGACAACATGGAATCAGATCGAGATCGAACTGACGACACTCACACGTTCTGTGCTCTAAGTCGACACTGTAGCTTCTCTGTTGCCCTTCCACCTTGTATATGTGTGGCATGGTGGTGCCTCTGACTACAAGTTGTCGCCCATATTCGGACGACTCTGTTAATTTCGTCATAGCTACGTGTGTCAGAGCATGATCTCTAGACCGTGCAGCCGCTCTTCGCTCGTCAAACCATAGCTCTGTAAGTCTCAAGAAGGGCACATATAGGTAATCGCCTTGCCCATAACAAACGAGAGTTGAGGGATTCGGCTGCATTGGACGTCATGAAGCTGAATCGGGTACCAGGGCACTGAGATCTCGACCAACGGTGGACTCCTATATCCAGAAGCCTCTTGTAAGCTCTTTCTTTGCTCAGAATCTCCAAAGTAGACATGTGCTTTTGAAATGCATCGTGCCTATAACAGTAGGCTGCATCTCGTAAAACAGCACCAACTTGCGGACCGTACCTCGACATGTTATTCGCCAAGTGGTAGTAGCAAATAGCATGCGTAGCATTCGGAAACGCTAACTCAACTGCATTTTTTATGCTCTTGTGCTGATCACTGACAATGATCAGTCCTTCGCGATCCCCGAAGCACACATGCAAGCGATGCATGAACCACATCCACGACTCATCATCCTCTATGGGTCCAATCCCGATAGCAAGGGGAAATAATTGTTCATTGCAGTCTTTCGTCACCGCAACAAACAACATTCCCTTATTCTTGCCCTTCAGATGCGTGCCATCTACAACAATCACTGGGCGCATGAAGCTGTGAAATGCATCGATGCAAGGAGCAAGCGCCAGAAACATGTGCTTGAACAAACTCTCCGAAGAAGTGGATATATCATACATCGTGCCTGGGTTACGAGACTGTAGCATGTGTAAGTAGCCCGGCAGCATCGCATAAGACTTCTCCCACTCGCCGAATACCATTGCAATGGCTATGTTTCTTGCCCGCAGGGCAAAACTGTAATCAATCTTGATGCCGAATTGAATCAACAATTCAGACATCATCTCCTTCGGCTTTAGAATAGCGCCCTCCGCCGCCAACTTACTGGAGAAATACTTACCCAACACTCTTGCGGGCACTCTGCGGGGAGCAACACGATCAATATCCGTCTGGCAGCTGTGCATCAGATCACACTTGAATACTCTCCAAACAGTTCCAGATTGTCTTGCACGCAACATAAAAGGACAACCATTCCCATGCTTGCATCTGTAGTTGAGCCGAGTAGTGCTGGACCTCTCTGTGGAGTACTCCAATCGGTGATGCAAGTGATGCAGTCCTACAGCAAGGTCAAGTTCATCCTTGCTGCTAAATGTCGCTCCAATGCACAGCTGAGTCGGGGCCCAATCTGCGGGAATAATCCACTCCAAACCCTCAGGAGCATCAACCTCTATTAAAGGAAGCACCCAACTCCTTACTTCCTGATCATGTCGAGCTGCAGCCACGGACAGACTCAAGTTATTGTTAGATAGTCCGTACTGATCCATTCGCCCAGGAGCTAGAATCCATCTAGAAAAATCACTGACCAAGGACTCAAACAACCGACTCCGCCCCTCCTCCTCGTCCCTCTCCTCCTCGCTTGCCTCCTCCTCCTCCTCCTCATCATCATCATCATCACAATAATCATCATCATCATCATCTGTAGATTCCGCCTCATACTCATCTACGAAATCATCAGCTAATGAGATGCTAGGACCACCCATTCGTGTTGATTGCTGTGACTGTGACTGAGGTGCCTGAAATCCGGACTGATTTTGCTTCAATTTGGTGACCACATATATAATTGGATCAATGCTATTTTCATATAGCATCCGCATAATATCTTCGTCGGTCTTCAGTCCAGCCTTCACATGCCTCGAGCCCCCAGATATACTGCTCATGTAAAACAAGCAGTAGCTAGTACTAAGGAGATCACAGTGCATGATCTCGTGAATCTCGGACAAAATGGTATTGTAGGAGATCCGTTCACGTCTCAAACAAATCAATTGCTCGTCTCCGCCCATATACTCGGATCTGTCCCAAGCCCCACCATGACGTATGATGAAACGTTGATACGACATCTGTGATAAATGAAACGAAAATATTAAAAAAAAATCAGGAGCATATTCCAGCAGACAATTCGAGATCTCGATAATAATATCGAGATATCGGAATTTAATTAAAATTAATTGAGATCTCGTGATAAAATCGAGATCTCGAGATGATGTCGAGATCTCGATATGGTGAAGTCGAGATCTCGACATCATCTCGAGATCTCGATTTTATCACGAGATCTCGATTTTCCTGGGTTTCTCCCTAAGTTCTCTGCGTATTTTTTTACGAACAACAGTCCTAAAATCGCGATATTTTCTAAAAAACTAAGATATACAAGTCGATACTAAGATATGCATGTCGATTTTGAACACATAACATCATCATTATAACGCAGAAAATGAATCGAAAATAAGAAAAAATGGTTGAAATCAACATACCTTCGATTTTTCTCTCTCTAAACCCTCTCAACAATCTTCAAATAATTTTTAAAATGTTTCCTTCCTCGTACAACCGAAAATATTTGTTTGTAAAAGGTTGTAATAAATTTACAACTACCTTGGTAGTTCAAATTAATTGCTCAAAATTAAATAAATGAATAAATAAATGAAATTATGAATATTTTCGAAAATGGAAACAACTTTAATAAAGTACATTTTGTCTTGTAGCCGAAAATGGAAGAGAGAAAAAGACAAAAGTACAAAGTGGCTAGAAAACTTATATTTTTATCCTTGTGGCTATAAAACATACCCACTTATTCAAAGTGGCTAGATGTATCCATTCCCACAATTATTTAAAACTATGAAAGTATATCTCAAACACATAATTGGAACGCACAACTCTCATTTACACATTAAGAAAATCTATTGGACTTTATCACGTTATTAAATCGTAAGTTCCACATGAACTTCTTAAGCTTCCAGATGTTCTTTGCTTGTGTGCACATAACATTTTGTCTGTTGCATGTAGATGTCACGATCTTTCTTAAAGTACACTTTTAGAAACGCAGTTTTGACTTCCATGTGCTAGATTTTTAAGTTCCTATGTGTTGCTATGGCGATGAGTATTCAGATGAATTTATGGCTACTTGTAAAAAAGTTTCATTGTAGTCAATTCCCTCTCTTTAACTATAATCTTTTGGCATCAACTTAGCTTTAAAAGTTGTGATTTCTCCACTCGATCATTTCTTTCGTTTGTATAAACACTTGCGTCTTGTAGCTCATAAGTCATCTGGTAGCACCGATCTCTAGCATACATCCATTGCAATAATGGATTCAATTTTTGAATCCATAGCGATGCGCCACTTATTCGCATCCTTGTTTGTTGCTGCCTCATTGCATATTCATGGGTTGGAATAACTCTGAACTAATTGCATAGAAATTTGATCTTTAATCCTTTCTTGCGGAACAAGATTAAATCCTACAAGATGAAGGAATTAAATCTCTTATTTTAATAAGATTAAAATCAAAAATAAGAGAGAGAAAAGAAGAAGAAAGATCCTCCAAATCTGATCTTCTAATCTGTATCCCTTACTCCTATACGGATATCTGGTGAAGATTACTTTCGAATATTTTCCCTACTGAGAAGTAGAATTTCTTTCCGGTTCAGATCTTGTGTCGCCAACTTGCAGCTCCCAAAAACTATTTGCTGCTTAGCAACTCATGATCCCTAATGAGCTTGAGCTTTTTATGGGCCAAACCAGGGACCTCTATGCAAATAACAAAGAAGTCTTATCAATTAATTAATTCTCATATTCATTTTAGAATATAATTAATTAATGTTGATTCATGCAACCAAAGAATCTATATTATTCTACCCCTTTGTTACTACGTTATGAGGCGTTGGTTGCATAGGCTCAGTAAATTCCAATATTTAAGGTTACAAATATTTATTAATTAATTTAAGCTCTGACAAGCTAATAAATTAATTAATATCTTTTATTCATGAGTCATTCCACTCAACATTTTCTTTTATGTTTGAACTTAATCAGTCTGCAAGACTTTAGCATAATGAATATTTTGGGCTACTTAGGGAATGTCACAATCATATACTGGATATGGTTACCTGATTCCAGTAAAACACAGTCATACACAAACTACTACCACCCAAGATACTGATATGCGAGTGCATCAAAGACTCTCTACCATAGTACCTCAAAGTGATACACAAATTTGTATATACCTTTGTACCTTCGTTAGGCTTAGGATTCCATCGAGCCATCAAGATAAAGATTCATTTTATGTCAGATAAAGGTATTGATCTTTACTTAGGTCCTATCAATGCGTACCAAACACATCAGCATACCTAGCAAGATAAGCTGCTTATTACTGTTTATGCTGCAACCTATACCCATAGTACATCCTAGGACTGTCTCAGCTGTGATAAAAATTTATATCTCGCTAGGTCAAGTGATCCATACAGTCATCTGTGATCTACTACACATCGTACGATCTCCATAACGATGAGATAAGAGGATAAAGTCGTTTGTGATACATGTGAGATGATCATACAACATTAATGACTCCTAGTATATTAACCAAAAAATTAGTTCATAATATACTAATCATAATGCTTTTAGTATACAAATCTATCAATCTTCCAATTATACTCAAATCATTATGGAAGTGCTTTTCAGAGTATACAATGTGTCTAATCTAATCTAGCTATTAAATCATCATGGCGTGGTTTGCTGCAACCTCAGTCCAAGATTACAAACATGCACCTCGTAAACCTTATGTGATAGAGTTTTTGTGAATGGACCCGCTAGATTATCATTTGTATCTATCGTCTGTATCAGCACATCACCTCTTGCTACGATTTCTCGTATAATATGATACTTCCTCTCTAAGTGTTTTATTTATTTTGTGAGTCGTGGTTCCTTTAAGTTTGCCACTGCACCAGAGTTAACAAAAAATACCATGATAGTCTTAGACAACTTAAGAATCATATCCAACTCCAAAAAAAGTTATGGATACATACTGCTTTTTTTAAGCTTTTGAAGCTGCGATATACTCTGCTTCCATGGTGGAGTCCGCAATGCATCACTCTTCCATGATATGGCTCCACCTTCTAGAGTAAACTCATAACTAGAGGTAGATTTCTTCTCATCCTGGTCAACTTAGAAATCTGAATTTGTGTAACCCACAATGCACAAATATTCACACTGATAGACAAGACAGTAATCTCTAGTCCTTTTTAGATATTTGAGAATATGTTTTACCGCAGTCCAGGGTTAGACTGATATCTTGCTACTATGACAATGGCAAAACAGATATCTAGCTCATACATAACATTGCATACATGAGACTTCCGACAGACGAAGCATACGACACCTTACTCAACTCATATTTCTCTTTTTTGTGTTTGTGGACACTGAACCTTAGAAATATGCACGCCATGTCTGAAAGATCGCAAAACCTTCTTGACATTTTGCATGCTTAAACGATCAATCACAGTATCCACATATGAAGCTTGAGACAATGCTAACATCCTTTTCTTGCAATCTCGCAAGACTTTTATACTAAAAATGTATCTTGTGTTTCCAAGATCCTTCATCTGGAACTGTTCGGATAACCACCCTTTTATGTCTGGCATTACCAAATAGGAGATTATCATCTACATAAAGAGCAAGGAATACCACATAACTTTTGTTTGAACTCTGTGAAAATCCATAGGACTTATTCACTTCATCAAAACATAAGTTCCATGACCGTGAAGCTTGCTTGAGTCCATCTAAGGACTTCTTAAGCTTTCAGACAAGACGCTAGTCGCCATCCTGCACATATCCTTCTGACTGCTTCATATAGATGTCACGACCTTCTTCAAGCTACCCATTTGGAAATGTGATTTTGACATCCATCTGCCAAATTTCCATATTCATATGTGCTTCTATGACAAGGAGTATCTGAATAGATTTAAGCATGGCTATCACTGAGAAGGTTTCATCATAGTCTATGCCCTCTTTTTTACTATAACTCTTCGCCACCAACCTGTCTTTAAAAGTCGTTATTTCTCCACTTGCTCATTTCTTTCTCTTGTATACCCACATGCAGCATATGGCCCAAGAGCCATCAGTTTTTTGGTATACATCCGTTGCAGTTATGGATTTTATTTTAGAATCCATGGTGACACGCCATTTGTATGCATCCTTGTCAGATATGGCCTCATCATATATCCATGGGTTGGTATCATCCAGTCCGTTTTATAGGATCAAGTCTAAAGACTCTCCGACGAACATGTACCTTTCTGCTTGTCGAACAACCCTCCCATTGCTTCAAGGCATCTGAACTGTGTCAGTAGTTAGCACAGTACTCTATGGTTCCACACCTTGCATTGGTGCTAGGTGAATCTACTAGAACACGGGGCTTTCCTAATGGAATCGCTTCATCATTTCCGATTTCATAGAGAATGATATCACTCTTGGACTTGAGATTTCTTACATATTTGTCCTCCAAGAATCTTGTGTTGTTACTGATAATGATTTTCTGATCCTCGGGACAATAGAAGAAATCACTTTTCGTTTACCTGGGGTACATGTGTGTTAATTCATACAGGAGATGAACATACAACATTAATGATTCTCAGTATATTAACCAAGAACATTGTTCATAATATACTAATCATAATGCTTTCAATATACAAATCCATCAGTACCAATCCTAGGTAAGGTGTGAACAAGGTTTGGCCGACACCGGCCAAATAAGCCGAACCAAATTAATTTGACCAGTTTGAAAACTAAAGATTTTGGTCGGACCGAACCATCTTTTGAAACCATATAATTTGGTTTGGCCGACGGTTTGTGGTAGGAAACCGACCGTTTGGGCCGGACTGAACCATTTTTATAAAATCATTTAAATTATATATTATATCAAATTATAATGTAATACAATCAATGTTTCTCACAATATTTATATAGTATTTCAAATATTTTTTTGTTCATCCTGTGATTATTTATTAATGTCAATAATAAACAAGTAACTTTTCTATTTCAAAAATTTTATCCACTATCTAAACATTAACATATAATATTGAATAATACAACTTATATTTAAGTTAAATGTATTCCTTGATTAAATAATTTTATGAATTCTTTTTTACAATAATATTATAGAATAGGGAACTTATTGGCATTATCAATTGATCATGTTGTTTCAATCCAAAAAGTATTTTATAGTTAAATAAATTATTTATTTTCACCAAATAAAATCTTTCAAAAATAAGAAATGTTCGATGTTTCGACTATAATGGTTAAATTAACATTCCAAACCATCAAATCGGCCGAACCAAACCATTTTAAAATGGTTTGGCCAATTTGGTTTAGAATATTAATTTGATCGGTTCGGTTTCAAAAAGTTTCAAACCGTACTCATTGGTTTGACCGATACTTCACCCCTCAAACCGGCTAACCGTGTACACCCCTACTAGGTACATACACACTCTCATAGGGCTTTCTTAATAAAATCACACCATTTCCTTCGGTTTCTTAAAGGACAAAGTCACTCTTGGATTTGTGGTTATTTATAAATATATCCTCCAAGAATCTTGTGTTGGTGTTAATAACAACTTTCTTACTCTCATAACACTAAAAAATTACCACAATTCGTTTGCTAGAATATCTTATAAACAACATTACTTAAGACCTACCTTCCCATTTATTAGGTTCTTTGGACACCATGTATGTTGGATAACCCCCAACTCTAAACTTGCTCAAACTAGGCTTGCTCCTGAGCTAAAATTCGATATGTATGTCACTATTTTCATATGATATATGATTTATGGCAAAAAAGTATAACAAACATGGTCAGTAGTTCCAGTATCCACTACCCAGAAATGAGCAGAAACAGATGTTAAATATGTCTCAGATAGATATGCAAATGGCTACCTTGTCCAGCCTTTTTGCTCAAACAATCCTTTTCCCAGTGACCTACATTTCTGCACTTGAAACATCTGTCCTTCGGTGCTTCCATGATAGGTTTCCTTCAAGTAGGCTTCCTCTCACTAGTTGCCTTCTCGACTTTGCTTCTAACGCCTCTCTCTTTCTATTCACATCTTTTGGTGAAATCGAACAATTTCCAAAAGTAGCCAAAGAATCCTTATGTGGATTCATGACTGATTTAACCGATATCAACCTTGGTTTCGCCATCGCCTCCACCATGCATAACGAGCTCACACATGAGATTAATTATAGACATCACATGCTCCCTCACAAAGCTACCATTAGAAATTTTCTTGGTCACAATATCCCTCATGAGACTAAGCCTGACAACTCTATTTATTTCTCCATAAGTTGCTATAAGATTATTCATAATTTCCACTGCATCATCAAAATGTTGATGCCACCTTCAACATGGTAGTCATTACTTAACCATATTGTTAGCCTTATGCCATATACCATGAAAGGCTCACTCATGAACATTCGACTCATCATCAGGAGGTAATAGACGCATCACTTGAAGAACAAACATAAGTTCATCAGCAATCAAGATATATATAACATGTTGCATCTCCATTCTAGAAAAATTGGTGCAGTTAATGATTTTGTGTCAAGATATTAATGACAATTGATCTAGACATATCTGAAACAATAAACAATCAAAATAAGAACATACACACCAAACATGGGCCACACTAGGGACCAAATGCAAACAATAAACTGGGCCCTCCTTATTAGTTAATTCTTCCTTGTCCAACTCAAAACATAATTAATCAATAAAACATGTAGTTGCTTTCACCTAGGTAATCAATCCTGACTCACCCTTTACTGCCACGTTACATGGAACGGGTTGCATTAGATTTGAATAATCTGCATTTCTAAGGTTCTAGACATTCATTAATTAATTTAGCTTATGATAATTAGTTATAATTAATTAATATCTTATTTTTTAGTAGTACTACTCACTCCTTTTCACTTATGCTTAAATTAATAATTCAACATGCAGGGTTTAGCATAAAGAACCTTGTGAGCTCGTCAGGGAATGTCCCCATCCTAAAACAGATATGATTACCTACATGTCCGGCCAAAGAAGTCCACATACAAATTGCCAACACCCAAGATACACATGTATGAGTAAATGTAAGACTCGCCACCATAGGAAGTCAAAATATGGTCAACTTGTGTATGCCCCTCACCCTTCTATTAGGTTTATGATCAGAGCAAGTATATTAGAGATCTGGCTCATTCATACGCTAATGAGAATGGTCCATCTCAATGTTGATCCCATCAATACATAAATATGTATCAACACACCAAGTAGCTAAGATAAGTTCTTTTATATATTGATGTGTCACAACTTAAAGCAACAGTCTATCCAGGAGTTATCTCAACCGTGATACTTATTTATATCTCGCTAGGTCAAATAATTCATATGATCCTCTATGGTCTCCTAAACACTATATGGTCATCCCTGTAGGCGAGATAATATGATATAGCTGTTTGTATTGTATGTTTGTTATATTAGACAACGACTATGTTGAAACAACACACTTATGAAGACCAGTGTGTAGGGGTGTAATCGAACCGAGCCGATCCGAGTAGTGAGCTATTCGAGCTCGGTTCGTGAGAAATGATTCATATGATCCTCTATGGTCTCCTAAACACTATATGGTCATCCCTGTAGGCGAGATAATATGATATAGCTGTTTGTATTGTATGTTTGTTATATTAGACAACGACTATGTTGGAACAACACACTTATGAAGACCAGTGTGTAGGGGTGTAATCGAACCGAGCCGATCCGAGTAGTGAGCTATTCGAGCTCGGTTCGTGAGAAATATATGCAGTTCGAGCTCGGTTCGAGCTCGTTTGAAATTTGAGTTTTTGAGCTCGAGCTCGATTCGAGTTCGACTCGAGCTCGGCTCGAGCTCGACTCGCTAGAGAACTTATCAAGCTCGCGAGCTCGAATTCGAGCTTGGTTCGAACTCGTGAGCTCGAGTTTGAGCTCGGTTCGAGTTCATTTACCTTCAAAAAAATATTCCAATAAAATGAAAATCTTATAATATACATATATCATAAATGTTAAATAAGTGCAAATAATATAAAATCATTCAACAATAAAGTTTCAATAAACTCAACAAATTTGCTCCAAACAAGTTAAAATTTTCGTAACTCCACCAATTAGCTCCAAACAGATAACAATCAAACTTCACCAAACAAATTAAACATTTTATAAGACCAAATTATTAAAACTTAATATTTATATAGATATAGTAAGTAGATAGTATATAAAATAATTATAACTAATATAGTTTATTTATAATAATTTATATAAGTATATGTATGTATATATATACATTACAAACACCAAATAATCACTAATATCGAATAATCATAGCGCATATAAATTGTTTATTTATTATTGAAGTTCTTAAATTGTTTTTATAGATAATTAATAGATTTGACTTGATTTAAAGTCATTAAATCATAATAATATTTATATTTATAAAATATAAATAAAATGAGTAACTTAAATTTTAAAAATGTAACTTAGATATAGTAGATAGTATATCAAATAATCATACCTTGTATAATTCGTTTATAATAGTTGATATAGATATATATGTATACATTATATATACATTACAAACATGAAATATTCAATTAAAGCAATAAGATTATAAAAAACTTTATGTTTTAAGATAAAAATAAAATATTACCTTAATATTTAAAAAAGACTTAGATATAGCGGAAAGTATATCGAATAATCATAACTTATATAGTTCATTTATAATGGTTTATATAGATACATATATATGTATATGCGCATCAATCACAAACAAAGAACATTCAATTAAACAATTAAATTATAATAAAATTTATGTTTTTTAAATAAAAATGATTAACTTAATATTAAAAATATTACTTAGATATAGTAACAATAATATCGAATAATCATTGCTTATAAATTATATAGATTATTTATAATATATTGTTTGTTTAAGTTTTTCTTAGAATTACAAATAAAATAAATTTGTCATAGAATGGATTGTTTCAAATTGTAAATGAAATTAATTAATTTGATTAAGTTAAAATTTAAAATACATATATCTACAAAACTATATTTGAAATAATTATAACTCATATTAATAATTTTCATTCCTAAATTAATATTTATCTTATTTTTATATAAATTAAGTTTTTTATATGGTATTGTATGTTTAATCATATTATTATCATTATTATTTATAGACATATTGATATAGTAATATCAAACAAATATGAAATATAATTATATAATAATAAAAAAGATAAAAATAAAAAAATATAAATATTAAAATTTAATAAAAAACGAGCCTATTCACGAGCTTAGTAACGAGCATACTCGCGATCTCTTAAACGAGCTTGTTCACGAGCCTATAAACGAGCATGCTCGCAAGCCTGTTAAACGAGCCTACTCGCGAGCTTGGCGAACCAAGTACATCCAAGCTCGAGCTCGCTTCGTGGCTCGAGCTCGGTTCATTTATTAAATGATCGAATTTTGAACGAGCTTTTCTCGAGTCGATATCCGAGTAGCTCACGACTAGCTCGGCTCATTTACACCCCTACCAGTGTGTCAAACCTTTTAAATTACGAATACACTTAATCATAAATATTTTCAGTATATGTTGGTCCCCAATCAGAGTGTTTTATATGCAGCGGAAGTATTAAGTTAATCTTGCACGTATCTTGCTAAGGTCTCGACTTAGCAAGTGTTTATCAAGTTAATTCTATTACAACTCGAGTATGAACTACTATACAAGACTTTTACAATCGACCCGATACTGAGTTGCTAGAGTTTTGATGCACCAAAACATATCAAACTATGACTATGAATTAATTACAACAGAGAGGGTTTTATAATATCTAACAATATTCCTAACAATTTTCCCCTTTTTGGTACAATCAAAGCCTCAACTTAAGCTTTAATTCTAACTGATCATGGGAAAGCTGGTTACTGAGATTACAAAGATTTTCCTATCAAGTCTATTCTCAACATCTCAACTCCCGTAGACTCAGTATGATTCCTAAACGTTCCCCCTCAAGGTATCAAGGGTATTGCTTGATTATTCAAGAATTTCAATCCAGTAAATGGCTTCAATATCTTTTATCAGATCAACAGATAACACATTCACACACAATTTCATCAAGCAATCACAGGAACATTTCACACACATCACAATCCACGTAGTTTGCTGATTACACTAAATGTGTATTTTCAGCTTATTCAATTAGATCACCGTTGGAAAATGAGATGTTGTCTTCAACCTCGGTTAGTTTCCATTCAAAATATCACGCTCATTTGTACATGAAACACACACCCAAGGCAAAAGCAAAAATATCAAGTTTTTCGACAAGGAGACTCATAGAGTGGAAGTGGATGGTTGATTAACATGAGTTGATGTGGTAGGTGCATTGTCCCTTCTTTCTTCTTCTTTAGCAGAAACAGGGGAGGGCGGCCTAAAGCTTTGTGTTGGGAAATTATTCCTAAATCTTCCTTAGGATTATATTGTAAAAGGTTTT
This sequence comes from Plectranthus barbatus, assembly GCA_026898455.1. Lineage (NCBI taxonomy): Eukaryota > Viridiplantae > Streptophyta > Magnoliopsida > Lamiales > Lamiaceae > Plectranthus > Plectranthus barbatus. The sequence continues at coordinate 15,969 of JAPKLW010001007.1, read as the reverse complement.
GTTGGATCAAACCTTAGTAGATGGTCGATCAATTGTTGAACTCTAGCATAGCCTAGCAACTCTTGTAATGTCCTGTATAGGGTAAATATTGAGTTGTAATAGAATAGGTTGCTAGAAGCACTTCCAGCAAACACTGGAGAATGCTAAAGAAGATAGAAGTACAGTGGTAGCAGAATGCTGAGGAATCAGCATTTGCTAGCACATTGCAGATTGCTAAAGATATTAGCAATCCGGAGTTGAAGGAATCAGAAGAGCAACTGCTGAGCAGTCAGCAGTCCATCTAGCAGATTGCTAAAGAAAGTTAACAGGTCGTTCCGAAGAAGCTCAGCAAAGCGAAGACAACATATAACGGCTGCTATACCACCGTTCTGACAACCGTACGGGCAAGGACAAGACTTTCAGAACTAAGTCAGAAAAGCACATACGAAGTCAGAAAAGTTGATAAAAGTCTACCCACTTTTGGACAAAGGATCCGTTGTGTCTAATGGGTATGGAGATCCAAAGTTTTGAATCTCCAGATATAAAAGACGAGTCCAAAAGAGAGAAAAGACTAATGCTCATTCAATTCACGAACTCACACTCGAAAGATTCCTAAGACAAAAGCAAAAAGCTTGAGAGCAATCAGTTGAAAGCCACTATCGAAAGACATTCAAAGCCTTCAACTATCAGAGTGTCGCTATTGAATATGTGACACTCTATTGAAGAGATTCCTTGACTTTGCTCAAGAATCTTATATCATTGGGATACCTTCCTTTATTGGAAGCATCCAGCAATCAATTCACCGAAAAGGGATTGATTAAGACGGGCGTCTAGCCATTCTCGAGAAAAGTTCGGAAGGAACTATAAATCTTCCAAAAGTAGTAAGAGCGAGTTTCACGAAGGTGTGCCCTTGACTCTGCCGGAACTACGCCTGAGGAGTTCGGAGTAACGGAGGATAGCCGTGAAGTAGCCAGCCCGAAAGTTCACTGCCTGCTTTACTTGAGAGGCGAATCCTTGTACACCGTATACTTACTTAGTGAAATTCTCAGCGTTTCGGCTAAGGAGTGGACGTAGATCTTTTGATCGAACCACTATAAACTTGGTGTCGTTATCTTGTTTACTATTTTATTGCTTAACTTTAAACTGTGTTTTGAAACCTAGCAACAGAGTTGCTAGAGTATATCTACAAGAAAATCTAAGTCCAGTTGAGTTAAATAATCTTTGAAAATAACTTAAAGTGCAAGTAAACATTTAAATCTTCCGCTGCATTTCATGTGAGAGTTTTATCTTAATCACGACGACTCTGATCTTAGGGACCAACAAGTGGTATCAGAGCCAGGTTGAAAAACCGACTGCTTCTGAGTCGCTTAAGACCTAGATCTTAGCTTTCCTTGCGCTGTTACTCTATTTTCTGTGCTTGTCTAGCTCAGGTGAAGGATAACAAGATGACTAATCACGATCTTCCCAAGTATAACAAGGAGAAGTTCGAATCCTGAAGACGTTGGCCATGATTCAACTCCAAAGTATCCATCCGGAGATGAGGGATGTGCTGGAGAAAGACCCTATAGAGATCATGATGGTCAATACCTCAGTAGCCCCACCTGCTGAAGGCCAACCACGTCCGGAGATGGTACCAAAGCCCTATGTGGAATGGATGTTGGAAGATAAGAAAAGGGGTCAGCTGGAGTACGTTGCCATGAAGCTAATCATTGACTGCCTACCCCCTTTGTTGGCAGACAAAATTCTAGAAAACAAGACAACCAAAGAGATGTGGGATTATCTGTGCAAATGCTCTGTGGAAACTGAGCAAATGAAACGTAATAAACTCCAAGTGGCTGTGGACAAGTATGAGTCATTCTCAATGAATCTTGGAGAAACCATTCAATCCATGGAGGACAGATTCAATACGATCGTGGGCGAGCTAAAAAATGTGGGCAAAACCTATGATAATGGGGAGATGAACAATAAAATAATATCCAAACTCTTCCCAAGGAGTGATTGGTTTGTTAAGATGACAAGCCTAAGTGAGAAGGATCTCAGTCAAATGTCGACTGCTGAAGTGTTTTCACAGCTGAAAGCTCATGAGTTCATAATCCAGCAATCTAAGAAAAATGAGGCTGCTATGGCATAACCTACTGCATCAAATGCTGGAAACCATGAGGACTTGGCATACTTAGTCAAGAAGGATGGACACAAGTGGAAGTCACCCAGGAAGCCATTCCATAATCAGGAGAGATTTACACCAGCATCACCAACAAAGGAGACTGTCTCAACCTCAGGTCCCCAACTTGTTGACTTAAAGATTAGTGAGCTGGAAGAACAAATGAAGAAGCTCCAGAAGTTGATGACGAAAGCCAAAGCCGAGAAAGAAGCTAAAGAAGCTAAGCAAACATCAACTTCTTTCCGCTCAGCAGAGCGAAAGCCTAGGACTTGCTTCGAATGTGGATCGCCGGATCACCTTAAGCACGAGTGTCTAAGAGTTAGCAAAGAGGAGAGAGATCGCTTGAAGCAGCATTTCGAGAAACGTGTCGTCAAAGCCGTAACCAGAGCATTGCTGACAAGGACAGAGGTACCTGACATTCCAAATGACGATGAGGAATACTACTGTTCCTCAGAAGAAGATGATGAGGAAGCTCTGCTAGTCCTGATGGCAAATATTGTCGAAGATCAATTTGTTGATGCTGATGCTGAGTAGAGTGGAGAATCTGCTCTAGCCGTAGACGAAAATGAGGTACAAATTACCAGCATTCCTAGCATAGCAATCATGGATGAATCAGAGGAATCTTTTCCAGATTCCAGATTCTGAGGAAGATTATTTGATGAAGCTTTCAATTGAATTCTCTAAGATGTATGAGATAAAAAATGCTATTGTTGGTGAAAATGACTCAATTAAATTAAATGTTCAATCCCTGACCGAGGAAGTCGAAAGACTAAGGTCAGATAGTGAGGAACTTTTAAAACTAAAAGCAGATTTCTATCAACTTTCAGAAAATTTCAAAACTTAGAAAAAGAAAATCTTGCTTTGAAAAATAAACCTATAGAGGATTGCATCTGCACATATACATCCAACAAGGCAATTCTCAATGCCATTGTTAGCCAGCAAAGACATCATAAAGATAAGTTTGGCCTTGGATGTGAATTTTCTAGAAAGACTCTGAATACTCATGCTAGTTCCTCTAAGCAGAAACCGATCTTATTTGTTTCTGCTGGAAATATCGTTGCTGACAAAGGAAAAGGGAAAGTTACTGCTGAATCTTCAAATGCTAAGCAGGATGCTAAGCAGAAGAATGGATATAAGCAGAATGCATCTGTTAAGTCTCAGCAGAGGTTCCACCCAGAGTCTGCTAAGCATTCGTCAGCTAGATCTCAGCAGAGGTTCCAATCAGCATCTGTTAAGCATACATCTGCCAGACCTCAGCAGAGGAACCAAAAGATGAATGCTAAGCACGTATCTACTGGACCTCAGCAGATGGTCCAAAGGACGAATGCTAGGTATGTACCTGCTAGACCACAACAGAGAAATCAGAGAGCTTATGCTAAACCATATTCAGCTATACCAAGGAATGTTGAGCGTTATGTTTCTAACGCAAGGATAGCAAATTCTACCTTTCACAAGGGCAAGCAAGTTCATTATACTGCTGTAAGACCGTCGTATCAGCAGAACACTCTACATAGGAGGAACACCTATGTAAGGCCTGAGCCCAACTCATTTTCATTTGAAAGGGCAAGGACGGCTAAGCACACCACATCACCTAGATCTAGCAATGTTAAGTATATTAAACCTAAGGCCGAGAAGGTAGTGAAGGGTGAAATCAAGAAGAAAATCTTGAAGATCACCAAGATGTGGATTCCGAAAGGAATCATGATCCATGCTAATCCCGAAGGACCCGAAGCTATACGGGTACCTAAATCAACTTGATTGATTATTTAGCAGGGATAGGATCCAAGTACAAAAGCATCATATATAGAAAATGAATGGATCCTTGATAGCGGCTGCTCCACACATATGACCGGGAATGAGGGGTTATTTACAGATATTCAAAGATTCCATTATGGCCCCAAAGTCAAGTTCGGAGACAACAACGAAGGCAAAGTTGTTGGAAGAGGGTGCATTGATCGTAATGGATTAAGAATCATCAACGTAGCACTTGTTTCCAACCTGAAGCACAATTTACTGAGCATAAGTCAACTATGCGAGAATGGGTACACTATATCCTTTGTCAATACTGGTTGTTCTATTGCTGACACTGTTACAGGTGAAGTGAAGCTCAGAGGCATCCGCAAGGGTCGCCTATACATTGTTGATTGGCAAAGTGGTCAACAACATTCATGCTTCTTAGCCTTGAGCAAGGAAGAGACAACATGGTTGTGGCACAAGAGGTTCAACCATTTGAATTTTAAAACTATTAACCACCTTGCCAAGAATAATCTTGTTGTAGGTCAGCCCGCTAAAACTCTTCGCAAAGAAGGGGTGTGCAAAGCATATCAACAATGAAAGCAGACCAGGGCATCATTCAAGTCAAACCCAAAGAAGGCCACTTCACAAAGGATCCTAGAGTTACTGCATATGGATCTTTTTGGCCCCGTCACTCCACCCACTGTAAGTAAAAGGATTTATACTCTTGTGGTGGTTGATGGCTTTTCCAGGTATACGTGGGTTCGCTTATTAAAGACCAAAGACGAAGTAAAGCTCATTCTACCGGAGTTAATCCTCAAAGAGCAAAAGAACAAAGAAGTCACAATGAAGAGGATTCGCTCTGATAACGGAACAGAGTTCTGTAATGGAGTACTCATGGATTTCTATGCTGAAGCTGGTATTGCACATGAGAAGTCCACCGCTAGGACTCCTCAGCGGAATGGGCTAGCAGAAAGAAGGAACCGGACGTTGAAGAAGGTCGTTCGGTCAATGCTAGCAGACTCTGAGCTGTCTGCTAAGTATTGGGGTGAAGCAGTTATGACGGCTTGCTATACATAGAATAGGAGTGCTATTACTAGAAGATTCAACAAGACTCCTTATGAAGTGTACAACGGTCGTAAGCCCTCTATAACTCATCTTCGTGCATTTGGTTCGATATGTTATATCCATAACAACGGGAAGTCGAAACTTAATACTTTTTTGCCTAAGTCAGATGAGGGTGTATTCCTTGGATATGGTCACCCTACTCACAAAGGCTACATAGTATTAAACAAGACTACCGGAATTGTGGAAATAAAATGCAATGTTATTTTTGATGAGTCTACTTTAGTGCGCAGAGCCATAAAAGAAAAAGACGATAGCAATCATGAGACTAATGATGTCAATGATCAATCATTCTTAAATTCTTTCGAAAATATGCATATTGATCCGACTAAGTCTATGAATGACTGCAATCAAAACCAGACGCACTCAGCAGGAGACCAGACTGCTGACCGGGCCAGTGATGCTAATGATCATGCTGAGGCCACACCTATTCATCTCAATGATAATCCAGATATTTTGGAATTGCTTGATGACGAAGAGGTGGAGATATCAAGGTCACCTCCTATTGCTGAAGAAGGACTAGATGCTGCTAAAGGTCTTGGCAGAGGAGCTGCTGAGATTCTAGCTGCTGAGATACTTGCTGAAGAAATTCATGTTCCTGAAGGTCCCGTAGCAGAAGCTCCAGATGCTGAGATATCGGTTGCTGATGTCCCTATTGCTGAAGATCATATTGCTGACAATCGAGATGTTGAGCACCAGACTAGTGCTGAAGAGAACATTGTAGCAGATAACGATCTAGCACAAGAAGGAAATGCTGAATTTCCAGTTCCCATAAGACCAGTATGGTTGCGCGCTCATTCTCTTGATAATGTTCTTGGAGATATTAATGAGCCTATTCTGACAAGGCAAGGCAATGCGATGCTCGCTTGCTATATATCGCATGAGGAGCCAACCAAGGTAGAGGATGCTCTACGATGTCCAGATTGGGTGAATGCTATTGAAGAGGAGCTTGCTGAATTCGCTCGCAATCATGTGTGGGACTTAGTGGACAGGCCAGAACATCAAAGTGTTATTGGCACTAAGTGGGTGTTCAAAAACAAAAAGGATGAGGCCGGCATAGTTGTCAGAAATAAAGCGCGCCTCGTAGCCAAAGGATATAGACAATGCGAAGGCATTGACTATGATGAGACATTTGCTCCGGTGGCTCGACTGGAAGCAATAAGGTTGTTCCTTGCATACGATGCACACCATGAATTCTCCGTTATGTAGATGGACGTAAAGAGTGCATTTCTGAACGGTGAGCTCAAGGAGGAGGTCTATGTTGAACAACCACTAGGCTTCGAACAAGGAAACCAAATATACAGGCTAAGGAAAGCCTTATATGGCTTGAAGAAAGCACCAAGAGCATGGTATGGAACTCTATCCAAGTTCCTACTCTCAAATGGTTTCAAGAAATGGAGGATTGATCAAACTCTCTTTCGGATCGAAGATGAAGGAAGTATTCTATTGGTTCAGATATACGTAGATGCCATCATATTTGGATCGAAGAATCAAGATCTATGTGATAAATTCTCAAGGCTCATGACGAGTAATTTTCAAATGAGTATGATGGGGAAGATGTCATACTTCCTTGGACTTCAAGTTCAACAGTCCGGCGAAGGGATTTTTATCCATCAAAGGAAATACACACGCGATTTAATTACAAAATATTGTCCTGAGAAGACCAAGAGTCTGTGAATTCCGATCAGCACTACGTGCATAGCAGCTCTTGAGAAAGAAAGGGACGATGTGAATCCTACCCTTTTTCGTGGCATTATTGGTTCTCTGCTATATCTCACTGCCAGCAGACCGAATATTTCATATGCTGTGAGATTATGTGCGAGATACCAAGCCAATCATAAGAAGATGCATCTGGATACTGCTAAGCGCATTGTAAGATATCTCAAGTGCACAGAAGGTCTTGGGATTTGGTATCCAAGATCTGATAGCCTAAAGCTGAGTGGTTACTCGGATTCATATTTTGAAGGGTGCAAGATTGATAGGAAAAGCACCGGCGGCACTTGTCAATTTCTTGGACACAAGCTGATCAGTTGGTTCAGCAAGAAGCAGCATTCTGTAGCTACGTCGACCACCAAAGCAGAGTACGTAGCAGCTGCTAGCTGTTGCTCGCAAATTTTATGGATTCGGCAGCAACTACAGGATTATGATATCCTTCCTGAATGTGTGCCAATTTACTGCGACAACAATAGTGTTATGAGCATTACGAAGAATCCTGTGCATCATTCGAGGACAAAACATATCGATATCCGACATCATATTATTCGAGATCATCAGGAGAAGAAGGATATTGATATTCAATACATATGCACGGAGGATCAGATTGCTGATATCTTTACTAAGCCTCTAACAGAGACTAGATTCAAGGAGTTATGTATCAAGTTGGGCCTTATGGAGTTAGACGATACTGTGGATGAATGAGATGTTATTCTCATTCTTTCTGGGCCTCTTGATTTTCTGGAAGGAGTGTGAAAAATGAATCCCTACTTACGTTTACTCACTGCTGAATATCTCTGCTGAAGAGAAGTCTGCTAGGATGACAACAGAAGTGGAGACTCTGCTAGACAATTCAGGATACAGACTTTGCTAGATAATCAGCAGAGATGATGAATCTGCTCAGCAGACGGTCAGAGCCGAAGGCTTGTATTTCTTGAGTCTTAACAGTTTAAGATGTCTTACTTGATTGGAGGAATTACTCAAAAATCATTAAGTTGAATTGCTGAAGTTTATGAAGTTATGTGGTTTCATGATAGATGCAGAAGAAAGACACATCGCAGTTGAAGAAAAGATTCATTCATTCATAAAAAATATTTACATTAAAAGAAGAAAAATTACAATGACTTCAGTTAGTAGGGGGAGAGAGGCTTGAAGGGAAAGCAGTCAGTTTCCGTTAGGTTGGAGCGACCTGCAGCTATATCTGGAAAACTCTGTTCCAGTAGCCAGCTGAGCTGCATGCCACATGGGAGGGGCGCCGCCGGATAGAACGAGACGCAGTCCCGGACACCTTCGAAGACGAAGGCAGCCCAGTCCACCTCCGCCCTATCGTCCAAGGCCATCATGGCCCTCCAGACCTCACAGGAGAAATTCCAGTGATCCTCGTCGTAGCCAACGACCATGTTGTGGATGATGCAGAACATCACCTAGTATGGAGTCCGGAGCCCGGAAGCAGAGACCGTTGGGCTGAACTCGAACAAGGAAGAATGCCTCCACATCTCCCAAGATGACCATTCGAGTGTTGTCTCCCCCCTGCGGTATTCCAAGACTAGTATAGGACCCCGGCGAAGGCCGATGTCCCGAGAGAAGGAAGCGGGTGTCCAGCAGACAAGTTGGTTTTGGAAGACACCATAGATGGTACCCTCCTCCTGCGCACATGTGCGAAGGAACTCCTGGAGGTGAGTCTCCTGGAAGTGGTGAGGGGTGGAGCAGACGAACTGCTCAAGCCCGTTCTGCCTGACGGCGGCCATAACCTTATCGACCACCGTATAGTCCGACTTGTACTCCGTGTACAAGCCTGACTCATTGAGTATTTGATTCCTTCGGATTTCTACTCCTTGTGGAGAATACATGTTTGCAGACGAGAGTGTTTAGGGTTGAAAGATTGCAAGAGAAGAGAAAGTTAAAAGGCAGAAGTGTGAAGATAAGGGTCATCTCAAAGGGTGGTATTTATAAGAAGAATATTGATCACGTTCCTTCATAATGATTGGTCGTAAAATCTTTTAGAAGATCACAATGATTCATTTCATCTCTCGGAATTCGAAGCATCGCGAGGAGAGGGATTGACAAGTGTGCATGGAAGGTCTAATCAAAGTCAGCAGTGACGGAAGGGGGTCAAGTCAGCGAAAGGCTCAAGACACTCATAACAGTATTGACTACTGAGTCTCAGCAGATACTTCGAGTATGCTGATGAATCATGAAGGAAAGATAGCATATCCTCTGCTAGGCTGTGGATGCTAAGCTACAATCTCCGTTGCTGTCTACTATGGTAGTCTGCTGGGTCTATGGTCTCAGCAATCCCCCAATTTGAGGTGGGAAATCTCAAATTCAAATCGATGGGACCCGACACGTTGCATTTAATGCACGCAGACGGCAGTGCTGAATAGGGAGATGCCACGTTAAAATCGCTCGAGTTTTTCTCAGAGCATGGGAGGCCTTACGAAAAGATGTGGTGGATCTGAACCTTTGATTTAACTTATTGCAAAAATTCCCTCAACCGTTGGATCTTACATCCAAAGGTATAAACTCAAACCATCATCAGTGTTCATTTTCTTTTTCTTCGAAATCCAAATCAGAAACCCTAACTCTCAAACACTCAAGCCCCCATTTCTTCTCTGATACCCAAAGTTATTCTCTAAAATGGCTACCAATCCTGGGTCATCATCAACACAGAAGTCCACTTCCGATAACCGTCTCTCCGAAACCAGTGCGGCCCCCATTTATACTTTTCCACCCATTACTGGTTCACCCCTGCATGTACGACATGCACCGGGATTTACGGGAATTGTGAAGAAGGAGGATATCAACGACTCAATCCCCTATGGTCAGCTCGTGATCTTGGCTCGGAAGAAGGAGCAGACCGGCCATACCAAAGAATAGAGGAGGTTGGCCCAAATCATGAAGGACCGGATTCTGTATATGCCTCTCGCTCGTTCCCACGTTCCAGACTGGATAATGGATATTCTGCATAGCGAGCAGGTAATAAAGTATTTATCTGCTGAATCCGAACACTTTCACCCGCACATGGTACTTGAATTTTACGTTAGGGCTGTGATGGATGATGATAAAAAGTCGTTCAAAACCTCCGTCTATGGCAATATTATTGACGTGAATGCAGAGGTTCTTGCCAAGATATTTGGGCTCCGAAATCATGGAGAAAGAATATCTCAATATAAAGTCAATGATATTGGGTAAATGGAAAGGAGATGGAACTTATGGAGAAAGCCCGGTGAAATGAAGGATAGGAAAGGGCAGATTATTTCATTTAGGGTAGACACCCCCATCAACATCTTGAAGGAGGAATTCAAAATCCTCACTGAATTGGTCATCAAGATGTTCCAGCGTGATGCTGGGTCTTATTCAGAATTATCTGCTAAGAAGTATGTGGTCATGATGGCCCTCGTAGACAAGGTGAAAGGAAATTGGGCTGAGTTCTTTTACGAGCGATGGGCAGAGCATGCTAGAAAGAACGACCATATGTCAGTGGATGGGACATTCTCTTCGAATGTCAACTTTGGGCTGAAGATCAACAAATTTTTGGAGATAATCTTGGGCACCAAGAAGGTCAATCAAGGTGTGAAGCTCCTTTCTACCGATTTCATTCCTTTGACGAAGAAGGAAGCCAAACCCCTCGACCTTAAAAGACCTAAGAAGTTGACAGGAAAGTCAAACGTGGATATAGACAAACCTACTTTCGATGAAGAAGTTGAGGAACGTTCCTTGGGATACCAAGTATTGCAGCAAGCTTCTCCTCTGTCTGCTGAGGAAGTTGCCGTGTTAACCAAGAATGCTGAAACAGAGCAATGCTTTCAGCATCTTGAGGAGATTGTGGAGCTAGGTGATCTGCCAACTGAAAAGATAGATGAAATCATGGCTAAGAAGGCTTCCGAGCAATCAACACTCATTTTGGATCAACTTGCCAAACCAATTTCAAAAGGGGAGCGAACGGAGATTGTATTTCCTGGAAAGAAGAGGACTTGTAAGTAATTTAATCTTTGCTGAGCAGTTAGATTAGGGATACTAGTCTACCAACATTTCTGCTGAGCAATTGACTTAGAGTTTTCCCTCTTGTCTTTCCTATCAGTTTGCTGAATCTTCCCAGTTGCTGGGACTAAAACAATTTTCTTTGTCTTACTTGACTCAACATCATTTGACTTTTCTTCGTCAAATCTTATTCCAGTGAAATTCTTCGAACTTCTTTGGACACTTAGAATATCATTCAAATTTCTTGTGCTTTTTTAAAATTTGCAATAACACATATTTTGCACTAAGTTATTGCTTTTCAAAACTTCATTCTCCTATTTTAAAATATTATAGTTTTCATTCAAGGAGAAAAGTTCTGTTTTCAACTTTGAGAGTTCCTCGTCTGCTGACCTAGATTTCTCAATCTCACGGGTCAAAATAGAAAGCTGAGATTTCAGAGAGGAATTTTCTTTTACCAAGATATCCTTTAACGAATTAATTTTTGAAAACTCTTTCCGCAGATATTCTACAGTTATCTCATCTTATTCTGAGCAATATGAATCAGCAGTATCATGCTTATTATCAGAAGTAGATGCAGTAGACAATGTAGAATTTGTTACCTGGTTTCCTACGGCAGCTAGAGCTGATTCTTCTGTCTGTTCTTCATTGATATCTGCTATGAACACCATGAGAGCATCCTCTTCATCTTCTGATGAGTAACTTTCTCGTCATAATCTGGGATGTCTGGTAGTTCTGTCCTAGTCAATAAGGCTTTGGTGACAGCCTTTGATGCTCGCCTTTCGTGGACATTCAAACTTTAGATGATCCTGGGAATTACATTCATAGCACGTCCTTGACGCTTTCTTGACGTTCTTGCTGTCTGCTGGTTGACTTTGCTGGAAATCCTTCTTCTTCCCTTTGGCTTTCAACAGCAGCCTTTGCAATTTCTTCATTTGTTCTTCCAGTTTGCTAACTGAGCATTTTGTGTCTTTGAATTGAGATTTGCTTGTGGAAGGAATCTCCTTTGTTGAACTGAACTGAGCTGGTCGATCTGAGTGAAATGGCTTCTTTGTCTTCCACTTCTGTCCGTCTTTCTTCACAAAGAATGCAGCATCTTTAACTGGTTCTTTAGTGGTCGCTGCGGCACGAACAACTTCATGTTTGTTTATCTGCGTGATGTCCCATTCATGGGCCTTCAGTTGAGCAAAAACTTCTTTGGTGCCGATTGCTGACAGTTCTTTTTCCTTCAGACATGTTACTTTGACAAACCAATCCTCCTTTGGCAGTCTTGAGAGAATCTTTAAGTTCATGTCAGGAAGCTCATACGTTCTTCCCAGTTTCTTTAACCCAGCTACTATGTTGTTGAATCTTATCTCCATGTCCTTGATGGTTTCACCTGGAATCAATCGAAAAGATTCATACCTGTCTACCCATTGCTATTAGCTTGTTTCTCTTCATCTGATCCGTTTCTTTACTCAGAGTTCCAAGGAAATCCCACATCTCTTTGGCATTTTTGTACTTCAACGCTTCTGCCATAAGAGTAGGTGACAGGGCACCTAAAATTAAATCCACGGCTACGTAATTTAGTTAGTCACGGGCTCGCTCTTCTGGAGTCCATTCTTCAAACGTCTTGTCTATCATTTTGTCTGGTCCCGATACGTCTTCTCCAACCATTGTCTTTACCTTTTGGATCTTAATTGGTCCTTTTTCGATCACTTGTCTCATCTCAGGATGTACGTTCATCAGTATGATCATCGACCTCTTTTTCAAGGTAGAGTAGGATTCTAGAGAGAACTTTGCAAGCTTCGCGTTGTGCGCCATTGTTTTGAACCTGAGCTAAACACAGAAACACAGATATGCAAGGAAAATCTTGATCTGGTCCTAAGCAACAAAGAAGCAGCTAGTCTGTAAAGACCAACCGCTCTGATACTACTTGTTGGTCCCCGATCAGAGTGTTTTATAAGCAGCAGAAGTATTAAGTTAATCTTGCACTTATCTTGCTAAGGTCTCGACTTAGCAAGTGTTTATCAAATGTGTTTTAGCTTAATTATTCATTAATCCAAATTGCAGTTTATACAACAACACTTGGTGTGTTGAGTTTCAAATATATGTATGCACATAATATAACGAAATAAGGCAGTAGAGACACAAGAATTTTACAATGGTTTGAACAACTGTTCTACGTCCACTCCTCAGTCCTCCAACTGAAAATTCACTAGAAGAATGAGTACAAGGTCAGGCTTGATCTCTAACATTGAGCAGCTCCTCCATCTGGTCAGTGCGCACCTTCAAGCACCTCGATCTCCAATCTTCAATCGGTGATGCTCCGTAGAGTGAGGACAAACATCCCTTCTCCTTGGACGTCGACTGCTGGGAGTTTTATAGTTCTTCCCGGAACCTATCCTTGTGTTGGCATTGCCCGTAAGAATCACGCTTGCATGGCAATCGTGACTGCTAGATTCTTTCCAGAGTAGAAAGAATCCCAAAATAACCTTGGAAGCTTAACTTTGCAGGTCTCAAGCTTTAGATATGAAAGCTTGTGAAAAGATTCAGTCAGGAACTTAGCTCGGATGAGTTCGCGTAATGTAGAGAGTGTATATGATCTCTTTTTGTTGTCTCTGAGTGTAGAAATTTGCGAACCTTTGAATCAAATAAGGATGACACCTATTTATAGGTGAAGATTCAAACGGTTGTTTGAATCTTATCCGTTAGCCTCAAAGGGATTGCTCGCCTATCTGCGTTCTTCCTTTTTCTACAGTGGACAGAGACTCTTCAAGTCTCCTCGTCTCTGATTGGTGTAGCATCTATTTGTAGCCATCTTTGTCAGAACTGATCTTTTGATGTAGCTTTGAAACCTCCTTTGTGTATCATGATTACTCTATCCTTTGATTTGTCGGGTTTCCTTGTGATTTGGATCCATCTGAGCTATGACTCTGTGACTTCTCTTGATTGCTGATTATCGTTTGCTAGCAGTTAGCATGCGGCGGCTATCTCAGCAGTTTGAGTTAAGACCTTCGGATTTCGCTGGAGTTACCCCTTTAGCATTCTTGTAGCGTTCCTCCGCATTGATGGCCTTTTTCTTCTTTAGTAGTCTTCAGCAACTCATCAAGTCTGCTGACTCCTTCAACAACCTTGATTCTTTTTCTTTCTAATTCTATTACAACTTGAGTATGAATTCCTATACAGGACTTTTACAATCGACCTGATACTGAGTTGCTAGAGCTTTGAGTTTTCACTTGCGTGGAGTGTCATTGCTTTTTCAGGTTTCTATATCTATTATCACTCTCAGTGCTTCGTCCTTTTATAGGCGAAGTAGAAACATTTCAAATTTGTAGTCGTTTAGAGACATTTGAGCACCGTCCAATCTTATGCATGCGTCTCTTTTATGACATGAGCAGGGTGTTTTTCCTGAGGTTCTGCATCTACTACGTCTTTTTCTGACACAAGATGTCGACACTTTGCTTTTATGTCAAAACGACTCTTTCAGTCCGAGGAATCTAAACTAATTTGTGTTTCATCAGTCTTTAATGAAACTCCATTCTTTAAGATTGATCTTTATGATTTCTCTGACTTATTCTCTTTGTCTCCTTGTGTGGTTGGAAACTGGAGCTAGTCCAGGTTGGCGTCTTCCATCAGTTTCTTTTAGCCATCAACTTCAAAACTAGAAGTTGGTCTCTTCTTCTTCACACGATCCAAACTGGGTTTTAGATTTCCACCCAGTTTGTCTTGATCAGCTTTGTCAGATCTATTACAACTCAATGCAAATCCTAACATGACTTTACATGTTTATGTGAAATAAGCTAATCTAGAGACACTTCTAACTTGGTGGTTTCTATACATTCTTTTGACACATCAAAACAACAATTAGGTGGGAATACTTCCTAACATTTTGAAAGTGTAGTGTTAGTTTTGAGATGAGGCAAACATTTTGAGACAAAGAGTTATTGTCTTCCAAACAAACAGAGATTTATATTTGGAGAAATTTAGAGAGGCAGAGGGGAGCGGCTCAAGGAGATTCCATCTGAGGGTCTTGGAAGAAATTTAGAAAAGGTAAGAATTGATGATACCTTAGAGGATTTCCAAAGATCTCTTTATATAGAGGATTTGACGGTTCGGATCCCTCGAAGTTGAAAAGTCCCAAATCTTTAGGAGAGTTAATCTCTGTTTTGCATCCGTAATAATGGTTGCAGAGACTTTTCTATGTTTCCGCTCCTTATTTCTTTGATTCTTGAGGCACCGAAAGGTCGCAATTAATGTCCTATGTTCACTGAGGTCATGTCGTTTTAAATCTCCCTCTCTTTTGAAGTTTGTTGACTCAACAAACTGGTCTCCTCTCAATCTGATTGCCATTGTGGCAAAAGCTGGTGAACTTAATTAAATTGGTAGATGTATCCAGTTAAGTTCTTCTTCAAAATACCAAAACTAAGAGCTTGGACTAAATTTTATTCCGCTTTTTCAGAAAACCAAGACTGAGAGCTTGGACTCATTCTTCTTCATGTGTTATCTCGTTGATAAGCTCATTATTTCACTCACTTATCTATATTATTTTCCTACTATTTTATGTAGTTTTATTGAGTTTATATATATATTTTATGCATGATGTCAATATTAGGTGGTTTTAGGTGTGTTTTGATGTTTATGCAGGTTTTAGGCCTAAGTTCACGAGAAATCCGTTCTGGAAGCAGTGACGTGTAAGAGTAGCAATGAAGAGTTTTTCCACAGGAGGAATTCGAGCTATTGGCGCATGGCAATGGATGATGCTTTGAGTTATCTCTCCAACGCAACTGAAATCGGGTCAATCGGAGTTCGGAGGAGGAAGTTATGGCCAAAACCGTGAGACCGCACAGAAGGGACGAGAAGCCGCGTCGACAGACGCCAATCAGCATCGAGCGACGGAGACCAAGAAGCCTCATCGATCGATGTGGATCAGCCACGATCGACGCGAGCCTCTCTGCTGGAGCGGAAATCTGATAAAAATCGAATTTATTCATATCTTTAGCCCTAGAATTGATAGGATACACCCCCACCTCTATAAATATCCTAATAATGTCGATTTTGAGAGTACCTTTTGACCTGTTTATCATACTTCATTCCAAATTTCAGTTTTTAGAGAGATTTCCAAGAATTTTAGAGTTTATGTTTGAAGACAGAAGTTTGTGGGAAGACATTCAGATACAAGTTTCTATGCAATTCAGGTTGTATTTTTCTATGATGAATATTTCTCTGAATATGTGTAACTAATCTCTTCCTCAGATTCTAGGGTTTCGAATTATCAATGTATACATGTTTGATTAATT
>JAPKLW010001006.1:249717-282601 GCA_026898455.1 Plectranthus barbatus | reverse complement strand
AGTTGATATCAAATTTGCTTGTTTACTTTCCTTTGAGGGATTGAATTTCACTTGAGCCTATTCCTTATCTCTTAGGTGTAGGTAATAGCCAACCTTAGAGGTAGTTGACGTGAACGTTGCAGCCAACACGCGGGCGGAATCGTCGTGATAAGTGTAAATTCTTATGATTTTAGTTCCAATCCCTGTGCGGGGCTAGGTCGTAGGGCGATAATTGACGGTCGATTGGGAGTGATCTAGGGGTTAATAACGTAGTTGTTTGCAATTCCTAGTGTCATCTACCGCTAGTTTTCCGTAGCAAGTGGCTAGCGAACGTAGGGTCGATTGCTCAACCTCGTAGGGATTAAATTTGGTTTACAACTTAGTTTGATTCAACTTAGAACAATAGAAATTCAATCAACACTCACTATCTTCTAATTGTTGAACTTGAGATTTTGATCTACCTAAGCAAGTTACTCATTGTTTCGGCTTGTTGAAGTTTAATTACATGTTTACTTATTGCATTGTCACTTTTATGCTTGATTACATTCTATTTTGCCTAGTTAAACAAATACCAACGACTATGTTTTGCCTAGCTATTAAACCTTCAAACAAGTAAATAGTTTTCACTTGAGCGAATTGAAAAGTACTCGGATTGATAAAACTTAACATGAAGATAGTGTTGCATTTTACCTTCGTCAACACCTCTTTCCTCGGTTCTTCACTTCGTACATGCGCGTCGATCGACACCTGTGTGTGTCAGTCAAAAGAGAAACCTTTTGGGCGGAAGTCTCAATCTTTCAGCAATAAGCGAGTATAAAAGCGAGCTTATCTTTCCCCCTAACTTAAACACTTGATTGTCCTCAATAAAAAAGAATCATAAATTGATAGATCGAGTAATTGAAAAGTGCAATGCCTCACAAGATTTATCACAATCAAAACCAAAAATCCACATTACACCACACTTTGAAAGAATCAGAAATCAGTAAACTATGGAAGACCCACTTGGAAAGTATTTCACTCATTCACACAAGTGTTTAGGATAAAATATTACAACACACAAAAGTCATGCAAATCAAGCTCTACCATAGGCTTGCAAATATTCTAATTTCTCCAAACAATCGATTGAGTTCATGACTCTCAATAAATTCAACCACCATATAACTTTATCCACCGATTTCTTCATGTATCCAACACATAACAAGACTCGTCATTCATTATGCTCATAAATGTTGTTTTTCATAGGTAATGAGCTTATAAGGATAACCACATCTCTCTCTCTCTCTCTCTCTCTCTCTCTCTCTTCTTGAGCCCAACCTTCTTTGACTCACCAATTCAATAAATTTCTACCCAACTTACAACTATTCTACACTTATTCACTGCCGCCTCTTATAAACAAGAGGAAACAAGAACTTTTTCCAAACTCATGAGCAACAAAAGAAAACTAAAGGCTCAATGGCGCTGACTGATGGATTTATATACTGAAAGCATTATGATTGGTATATTATGTACTAGGTTGATTGGTTAATATACTGGGAATCATGAATGTTGTATGATCATCTCCTGTCTGAATTAACAAACATGCGACACAAACACGCTAATCCTCTTATCTCATCGATAGGGAGATCATACAGTGTGTAGTAGATCATGGACGATCGTATGGATTGTCTGACCTAGTGAGATATAACTGGTTGTCACAGTTGAGACAGACCCATGATAGATTGTCAGTATAGGCTGCAGCATACACGATAATAAGCATCTTATCTTGGATTGCTTGGTATGCTGGTGCGGGGGTACGCATTGATAAGGACCTAAGTTAAGGTGGATTCCTTTACCTGAAATTACAGGAATCTGGATCTTGATGGCTTTTTTAGATCCTAAACCTAAATGAAGGTACATAAGTATACACAGATTATGTGTCCCTTTAAGATGCAGTGAAAGGCTCTAGTTGAGTTTGTATATATGTATCTTAGGTGGTAGCAGTTTGTATATGATTGTTTGATACAAGAACTAGGTAACCACATCCAGTATAGGATGGTGACATTCTCTGAGCAACTCAAAAGGTTTGTTATGCTAAAGTCCTGCAAGCTGATTAAGTTCAAACATAAGTGAAAAGGGTTGAGTGGATTGACTTAGGAATATAAGATGTTAATTAATTAAATGGCTTGTCAGAGCCTGAATTAATTAATGAATGTCTGTAACCTTAAATGTGGGGATATACCGAGCCTATGCAACCCATTCCTCACCAAGTGGTAGCAAATAGGTAGGACAATATTGATTCTCTGGTGGCATGAATCAACATTAAACTAATTAATTATATTTTGGGATGAATATGGGAATTTATTAATTTGATAGGCCTACCAGAAGAAGTACGCTCGCGATCTTATTGCGAAATATTGTCCAGAGAAGACAAAGAGCTTAAGGATTCCAATTAGTACGACGTGTATAGCGGCGCTTGAGAAGGAAGGAGAAGATGTGAATCCTACTCTTTACAAAGGAATTATTGGTTCACTGCTCTATCTCACCGCCAGCAGACCTGACATATCTTATGTCGTTGGCTTGTGTGCAAGATATCAAGCAAATCCTAAGAAGACAAATCTTCACACTGCTAAGCGGATCGTGCGATATTTGAAATGCACAGAGGGCCTGGGAATTTGGTATCCAAGAGCAGACAGTCTTGCACTAAGTGGATACTCGGACTCAGACTATGGAGGATGCAAAATTGACAGGAAAAGTACGAGTGGTACTTGTCAATTTTTTGGACATAAACTTATTAGCTGGTTTAGCATGAAGCAGCACTCTGTTGCTACATCTACTACAGAAGCAGAGTATGTGGCTGCCGCTAGTTGTTGTTCGCAAATCTTATGGATAAGGCAACAATTGCAAGATTATGGGATTTCTCCCGAATGTGTGCCTATTTATTGTGACAACAACAGTGCTATGTGCATTACTAAGAATCCGTTCCATCATTCTAGGACCAAGCATATTGATATCCGTCACCACTTTATTCGAGATCATCAGGAGAAGAAGGATAGTGATATCAAGTATATATGCAAAGAAGATCAAATTGCAGATATCTTCACGAAGCCTCTTCCGGAGACCAGATTTAAAGAGTTCTGCATAAAATTATGTCTCATGGAGTTAGACGAGACTATGGATGAATGAGATGCTGTTCTCACTTTATTTGTTACTTGCATTCTGATTCCTAGTCTGGCCCATGAAAACTCAGGCCCATCTAGATATTCGAATTTCCTATAAATAGGCCTCAAGTTCTTAGATCACAACATACCACAAGATCATAAGTTTTAACACAGTGGACCAATACTTGAAAATCACTAGTGACTATTGTCTCGTGTATCAGTGTGAGGAGTTGTGCCCTGTGGGTTATACGGGCTCACATTTCCAGGTAGACCAATATGAAAAGTAGTCCAACTCTGGCAAAGACTATCACAGAATATGGTGATAATTTGGGAGTTGTGGCTAATTCAAAGGTACCACGAACTCACAGAGCAACAAAACACATTGAGAGGAAGTACCATATTATACGAGAAATCGTAGCAAGGGGTGATGTGCTGGTAGAGAAGATTGATATAAAGAATAATCAAGCAGTTTGTATATGATTGTCTGGTACCGCAATTAGGTAACCACATCCAGTATAGGATTGTGGCATTCCCTGAGTAGTTCAAAAGGTTCGTTATGCTAAAGCCCTGCATACTGATTAAGTTTAAGCATAAGTGAAAAGGGTTGAGTGGATTGACTCAGGAATATAAGATGTTAATTAATTAAATGGCTTGTCAAAGCCTAAATTAATTAATGGAAGTCTATAACCTTAATGAAAGTCTCTTCAAAAACTTCATTTATCTTGGAATTTCTAAGAGTTCTTCCACAAGAGGGATGTTGATATTTACCTTCTTCAAGTTCTCCACAAACCGGGTGGATTTTAAAATCTTCATTTTTTTGGCAAAACAAACGACTTGTGAGGTGCAGTATCAGCTTTATTGCTTTCTTTTACTCCAAACAATGGCCTCGGTGTCGGTCGACTTTGGTCCATGTTGACCGCTGCTCCTGCCTGGCTTCCGCATCAATCGACGTGAAGTGTGTCAGTTAATGTGGAAGTTTGATCGATTTCTATTCCTGCCGATCATCTACATCGACCAATGCAAAGTCTGCACTGGTCAAAATAGAGAGGTCCTCCACGAGTTCTTCCCCTCTTTCACCCAAAATTAATCTCGGGCCTCTTCGAACCTTCATACTTCTTTCCAGACCGCAGGGAAATCGCATTAACTTATTTTTCCTTGACTGGATTCACCTCTATTGCGCTCGGAAGCTGTCCAGGTTTGTGCTGATTGTTGAGGGTGGGGGAAACATCTGCAAATGCTAACTCATCAGCTGCATGTGACTGGCTATCCCTTTCACTTCATTCTCTAATTTTCCAAACCAGTTGTCGGAGCTTTTGATAAATTTGTCTAGAGTCTCCTCTGAACTGACTTCTTTTGTTACACAATTTCTCATCTAGTTCTGATAGTAAATCCCGGAGGAGGATGCTTAGTAGCAGACGGGTTGGCATAGTAGAATCCAGGGTGATTTCTCCCATGGTTGTATTGTTTGCCTCCATAATAGTTGTTGTGATATCCTCCACCAACGTAGTTCACTTATGCCCCACTTTCACTGGAATAATCGCCATGCTTTGATCAACCACGACTGCTTATGTCGCTTGCCTACTTCCAATTTCCCAATATCCTCTCGTAACTTTTTTACTTCAGCAACCACATCAAATTCTGAAGTGGTCTCTACTGCTTTCATTGGCAACTACCTTTTTGTGGTCCATTGATGGTTGTTCAAAGCCATATCCAAAATTAGTTTCATGCCTTCAGCTCCAATTTTTTTCATCAGGATCCCTTCGGCAGATGCATCAACTAAATCCTTCATGTGAGGATTAAGACCTTCATAGAAGTGACAGACTTGCATCTCCAAGTCTATCCCATGTCCCGGGCACAGTCTGATCAGCTTCTTGTGTCTCTTCCATGCCTCATAAAGTGACTCGTCATATTTCTGGCTGAAGTGAATGATGGCAACTTTTCTCTTGAGCAGAAGACTCTGCGGCAAGTAGTTGGTGAGGAATTCTATTCGAAGCTTCTCCAATGTCCCTGTCTGACTCTTGTCGAGGCTTGCAAAATAAGACTGCACCTCGTCTCTGAGAGAGAACGAGAATAGTCTCATCCTAATAACATCGCGAGGCACTCCATTATGCTTCACCATGTTTCACACCTCAATGAATTGGTTGAGATGTGCATATGGGTATTCGATAGCCTTTCCCGAAAATTGGTTCTATTGAACCATTTGTATCATACTCATCTTCAGCTCAAAATAGTTGGCGTTCATGCCCACTCTAAATTCGGGCTCCTCTTGCTGAGGTATAAATCTGTCCAGGATGAACCTCTGTGGCCTGACTATCTCCAACTGCCTCTGCCCATTATTTGCCCCATTCATGGCTACCAACCTCGTAGCTTTCTCTGTCTATCCACTTGTGCAGCCTGAAGTTGTGCTATGAGTTGTTGTACATCATTCACGAATTGCATCTGCTTTTCTGGTGTCATGTTTTGCAACAAAGCTTCCTGATTATCTACCATGTCTTTTTGTTGTTCCTTCCCTTTCTTTCCTTTGTTTCTATTCCTCATGCAGGTTGATTTGATCTCTAAGTCGAGTGCTTCAAGCGCTTAGCCTTTAGCTCTCGTGTTCATACACCTGCACACGAAAAAGGGAGAAAGTCAATCAGTGTAGACCGATAAAATAATGCATCAACCAACGCAAACCTTTTCTCTGTGTTGACTGACGCACACCCACGTCAGTCGATACAGAGGCTCAAACCAAAATTCACGCACATGAAAAACAAATCAAAATCCCAATCTAGAAAATATCAAAACAATTCAATAACAAGACAAATTTGACTATTCCCCGGCAAAGGCGCTAATTTGGTCTTGGAAAATTCTACTAGGTTATTTTATAAATAGTGAGCAAATAAATTTATAATAATCAGGAGGTTGTCGAACCCAAGGAAAAAATACAACGAAATTATCTCATGTACTGAATATAGTTTATAAATTCTTTGTTAGGGAAAATCCAAATTTAAAAGTTTTTTGGTTCTAAAATAACTTGTAACGAAATATAATTGAATAAAAACACTGATCCTAGGAAAATCTACCTATCTGATTAGCTTGCTAGGAACAAATATTCAAACCCAGAAAACATGTGATGGAAAATCTGTTAAAGTGAATTCAATTCTTTTGTGAGGCGATTAAAACCTATAATACTAAAAAGTGATTATCTCCTCTCGGTCTCAAAAACACAAATTAGTCAATCTCAATATTCACAGATTAATCCTGCAATTAGTTTCTTCTTAGTCGAATAAAAAATCAATTATTTTAAACTCTTTCTTCCTATTATTAATTTAACCTCTCAGTCCTTCAGTAAATAACTATCATCTATTACAATTTTCATCTCTCGATACTTCAATTGAAAATAGATTTGAAGATAAATGAAAGAGTTTAAACCAATTTAGGGTTTGAATAATTAAATCAAAACCTGCACACAGATAGAGAATACCCGAGAACCTGTTCAGGTTTTTATCCTAACATATTGAAATCCGACATAAAAACAGAAATTAAAGGATACATTAAATAGAACTTACTAAATTTAACTACAAAAAAATACAAGTTTTGATCCAGTGCTCTCCAACTCTTGAAACTTGAATAAAAACTGAATTCTAAAGACTAGATAATGAAAAAAAACCTAAAACATTGGTTTATCTAATAGTAGGGTTAGGCCTTGAGGTCTTGAACTTCAGGAATAAACTTGATAAGCAAAAGTCAACTCAAAATCCGACCTTCAACTAATAAAATTGTGTTTCCATCTTTCAGAACCTTTGTGTCAACTAACATAGGCGTGCGTCGGTCACCATGCGGCTCCCTATGTCGATCTGCCTCTGGGTCTACTTCTCCCGCTTTAATAAACTCGGCATCGACTGATATGGATATGCGGCAGTCGCCGGAGACCTCTTTCCTTAGTTCTTTGCATCGCACATGTGCGTCAATCGACACCTGTGTGTGTAGGTCAAAATAGAGACCTTTTGGGCGAAATGTTCCATCTTTTCATCAACTTTTCCCCTTTTCGATGTATTTTCCTACGTAACTTAGCACCACAAGTAGGGGTGAGCAAGAAACCAAAATAACCGAAAACCGAACCAAAACAAATTTTTTCTTGTTATTACGGTTCAATTATTTTAGTTTTTGGTTTGGTTTATTTTTTTCAAATAGGTTTCGGTTCGGTTATATTTTTCTCCGGACCAAAATAACCAAAAAACCAAAATTACATATATATATATTATTTTATATATATAAATAATACACATAATTTTTAATTTTTAAAAAATCTAAACCTAAACACCAAAGCCCTAAATCCTAATTGTGCAAATTCATTCACGTCTTCAACCACTACAGCCGCTACACAGTATACACCGCCGCACAACCTCCTCAGCCACTGTTGCACAACACACTCAAACCCTCCCCTGACTTGTCGGCGTCGACTGATGGATTTATATACTAAAAGCATTATGATTCGTATATTATGTACAAGGTCGATTGGTTAATAAACTGGGAATCATAAATGTTGTATGCTCATCTCCTGTCTGAATTAACAAACATGTGTCATAGACGCTATTATCCTCCTATCTCGTTGATAGGGAGATCATACGGTGTGTAGTAGATCACGAAAGATCATGTGGATCGTTTGACCTAGCGAGATATAAATGATTATCACAGCCAAGACAGTTCCAGGATAAACTGTCGGTGTAGGCTGCAGCATACGCAGTAATAAGCATCTTATCTTGGATGGCTTCGTATGCTGGTGTGGGGCATGCATTGATAAGGACCTTAACTGAGATCGATTCTTTTATTTGACATTAAAAGAATCTAGATCTCTATTGCTTGATGAGATCCTAAACCTAGATGAAGGTACTGAAGTATACGTAGATTGTGTATCACCTTGAGTTGCAGTGAAAGGTTCTAGTTGAGCTTGTATATTTGTATCTTGGGTGATAGCAGTCTGTGTATGACTGTCTGCTACTGGAACTAGGTAACCACATCCAGTATATGATGGTGACATTCCCTAAGCAGCTCAAAAGGTTCGTTATGCTAAAGTCCTGCAGGCTAATTAAGTTCAAGCATAAGTGAAAAGGTTTGAGTGGATTGACTCAGGAATATAAGATGTTAATTAATTAAATGGCTTGTCAGAGCTTAAATTAATTAACGAATGTCTATAACCTTAAATGTGGGGATATACCGAGCCCATGCAACGAGTACCTCAAAAGGTGGTATCAAATAGGTATGACAATATTGATTCTCTGGTGGAATGAATTAATATTAATTAATTAATTATATTTTGGGTTGAATATGAGAATTAATTAATTGATAGGCCATATTTGCTGTTTACATTCTGGTCCCTGGTCTGGCCCATGAAAACTCAGGCCCAATAGAAGTCTGGAATTTCCTATAAATAGGTCCCAGGTTCTCAGATCACATACACCACAAGATCATATGTAGCAACACAACAAACCAGAATTTGGGAGCTGTGTGTGATCGACTAGATCTGAGAAACGAGTAGGAAATTCTGCTTCTCAATCGGCAAAGGAATTCGAAGGGAATCTTCACCAGATATTCGAATCAGAGTTGGGATATAGATCAGAAGGTCAGATCAGGAGGAATAAATCTTGGTAAGTGGGAAAAGGGATCGAGTATCAAATCTCTGCACACTCGTCTTCAAGTTTCTACAATCCAGGTATTCCGCAAAAACCCCCTTTATGCATAATCAATAGGAGCATGCTAGGATTAATCATAGGTATAGCAATTTATTTTGATATTCTAGTTAACGATCTCGGCTAATGGATTAAGTGATTCAGTTCACAAACCCCTTCAATTGGTATCAGAGCCAGGTTAATTAATTGGCTCTATCAGGAAAAATAATATTGTCTATTATTGGCATGATAATTATTATTGAATGAATGCATGAATGGTTTTTTGGATTGTACGATTGTGTTTTTGTTCCTCGTGGTTCTTGGGTTATTCTACCCTTTTATAAGGATTCGTTTTTCACCCATGAGATAAATTCGTGATTATATTTAAATTTCAAATTGTAATTGGATGTTATTCCATGTAATTTTCAATTCAAATCTATAAATAAAACGAAGAACATGAAGAACACAAAAAACAAAGGTTCGCACGATAATGCACGATAGCGCCAGCATGGCAGTAGGCCGTGCACAGTGGTTGCACACAGCAGGGGCACAACGACGACGGAGCGCGGCAAGCCGCAGCGGCGGTGCGGCCGCTGCGAAACCCTAGGGTTTCCAGTGCGGCATGCGCACGCGCGATAGGCAGCAGCCGTGCGGCCACAGGCCGGCGAGGCAGGTGCGGCAGCTCCGGGACAGCGATGCGGGGAGGTGGAGGCTTGGCTGGGACGGTGGGTAGCGGCGGCCTGGGCTCGTGGACCTGTGCGCGACACGGCAAAACCCTAGGTTCTGCGTGCACGTGCTAACCAGCAGCGGGCTTGCACTCGTCGGATGGCATAGGCGGTGGTACGACAGGGTTTCAGACCGGAGGCAGCAGCGGCAAGCAGCGGACGGTGGTACGGCACAGCTGCAGCAAGCACAAACCCTAGGGTTTGCGGCTGCAGCCGGGGTACGCGTCTCCACTACGCCCTGCGCATTTTTGTGGCAAAGCCAGGGGCACCAATGGCGAGAGGAGAAGAAGGCCGACGTGAAGAGCAGCGGCGGTGCGGGCTGGGGGTGGCGGCAGGCGAAACGGGTGATGGTCGGGGTGGCGGATTAGCAGGCTGCAGCCATGCGACGTGCGTGCATGGCTGCTGCGCAATTCCAGCAGGCTCACAGCGGTAGCGGGTCGTCGGCAGTGGTGTTTTGCTGGTGGTGGCCCGTCTCGCAAGTTCTAGCGGGCTATCGGGATTGCAATGTGTGCACGGGCCCTCGATTTAGTTTACTGGCCCAGTTGTTCAATTTTCTGATGGATCAAATCTTGGAGGCCCAATTTCAGAAAATGAAGTCAGATCACAGTCCAAGTAGTGGGAGCCCAGTGGAAGATCTGTGAAATAATCCCAAATTTTAATAGATAGAATTATTTATTAATTTCATATCATGAGGTCACGAGGAAATTTTTTATTTGCTTTATTATTTGTCTTCGCATGATATATGTGTTAATATTAATTGTGCAACATAAAACATGTTGTAGATAATAAGAGCACGTTTTATGTTTTTATTTACAGCTTTAAAAGTATGTTTAAGTGATTTATTTTATGTAATTAATTATAACTATAAATTAGGGGTTCATGCATGGCATGATAGAATTTTAGCAATGTTATAATTATGGCTACATAAAATAATCTGTGCAATTGAACCTTATGAATTTAAAATTACTAAGCTTATAATTTAATAAGACGTCCACAAAGCGATCCTTTATTGGAATTGAGTAATTCATTAGGTAAATGTCTACATGTGTAGCTTACTTAATTTATTTTTTATAAGTTCTAATAGATAGGATTTCTTAAAACAAACATTTAGTTCATGTGAGAAGTGGGAGCTCATACGTAAACGTCCACATGTGTAGCTTGCGTGTGGAGTTTTTCATAAGTTCTCTAGGGATTGAATTAAATGAGACAACCTTATTATAAGTGATCAAGGTTATTCTAATAGATCCTTATATGGGAGGGTTGGCTTTGGTTGTAAGCTAGCTTAGATATTGTCCAAAGTATAACTCATTTGTGATGTCCCTGCTCAGTAGGATAATATGGTCTTAAGTTAGTCTCTAATTATTAATTCCCTTTGTCTAAGGAACCCTGGCATGCATTGGAATTTAAGGACTCGAATTGAAAGATCCAGTCTGGTTAAGTATTTTGTTGTAAACGTCCTCATGTGTGGCTTGCAATAGTAATACTTAGGCAAATTGGAGGAAAATTAATATTATTTTATCATAAGGTTTCAATATTTACTTGTTTCAACTGTCTGCGACTATGTTTTAATTTATGCTTTAATTTATTATTTTCAGACATGTCTTTACCAAATGTGATCAATATCTTAGCACAAAACCAATTAACCGGTCCTAATTTTCAATAATGGAAACGCAACTTGGATTACATCCTTGTTGCAGAGGAACACAAGTTTGTCCTTGATAAGTCTCGTCCGGCAGCTCCCACTAATGCATTGACTGGTGAGGAAAGGAGCTACTATAACAAGTGGCTCAAGTCAAACAATATAGTGAATTTCTATATGATGACTACGATGTCCAAGGTACTTTCACAACAACATCATTCATATGACAATGCAAGTGACATTATGGACAACCTCATAGCGACCTATGGTGAGTCAGACCGAGCTTTTAGATTGAATCTCATGAGTGAAATTGTGGGAAAGAAGATGTCTGATGGTAGCTCGGTTAGAGAGCACGTGGTCACCATGACTCATCTCATGGATGAACTCATGCTGCACGGAGGTGGTATCGATGCGGAAGCGCAAGTTGATATCATTCTCTACTCTCTGCCAAAGTCTTTTGAGAACTTTAGACTGAATGCTTTCATGAACAAGAAAGAGTATACACTTAATGAGTTACTCAGTGATGCTTCCAAAAAAAAGTTGCTTTCGCTACTTTAGGAAACCGTCTTGTTGTGCTGGTTGGCAAGAGGCACAAAGGAATGTTTAAGAAGAAAGTCAAAGGTACAACTTCTATGAAGAAGTAAAAAAAAGGACACCGAGCATGCCTGCGATAAAGGACAGGTGTTTCAAATGTGGCAAGGCTGGTCACTGAAGAAAGATTGTCATGTCAGGAAGACTGGACAAGGTGCGTCATGTGCATTTATAACGGAAACATGTTTAGCAACAGTTTCTACCAATTCTTGGGTAGTGGATATTGGAGGTACTGATCATGTTTGTTATACTTTGCAGGGGTTCAGGCCGACAATGCAGCTGATGTATGATGAGATTACCATCTCAATGGGCAGCGGAGAGCGAGTCTCAGCAGTAGCCATTGGAGATTTTAATTTATGCTTTGAAAACAATGTTTTGATTTTGAGAGATGTTTTATATGTGCCGGTTTTTTGGCGGAACTTAATTTCAGTTTCCAAGTTATTTAGTGATAGATTTACAATTATATTTTATAGTGGAATTTCTATCATTGGGAATAACGGTGTTATCTGTCATGGTAAACTGATTGACTCTCTCTATATCATTGATTGTATGCATAAATCTTCCGTGAATGTTGCAAACTCATCCAATAATAATAATTATTTAAGAGAAAGTTTTCTTCCGATGAGGATCAAGCATATCTCTGGCACTTGAGACTAGGTCACATCAATCTAAAAAGGATCAAAAGACTAGCGAATTTATATACTGAAAGCATTATGATTGGTATATTATGTACAAGGTCGATTGGTTAATATACTGGGAATCATAAATGTTGTATGTTCATCTCCTGTCTAAATTAACAAACATGTGTCACAAACGCTATTATCCTCTTATCTCGTCGATAGGGAGATCATACAGTGTGTAGTAGATCACGAAAGATCTTATGGGTCGTTTGACCTAGCGAGATATAAATGATTATCACAGAGACAGTTCCAAGATAAACTGTCGGTGTAGGCTGCAACATACGCAGTAATAAGCATCTTATCTTAGATGGCTTGGTATGCTGGTGTGGGGAACGCATTGATAAGAACCTAAGTTGAGATTGATTCTTTTATCTGACATTAAAAGAATCTAGATCTCTATGGCTTGGTGAGATCCTAAACCTAAATGAAGGTACAGAAGTATATGCATATTGTGCATCTGAGAAACAAGGAGGATATTCTGCTTCTCAACCGGTAAAAGAATCCGAAAGGAATGTTCACCAGTTATTCGGATAAGAGTTGGGATACAGATTAGAAGATCAGATTAGGAGGAATAAATCTTGGTGCGCGGGAAAAGGGATCGAGGATCAAATCTCTGCGCACTCGTTCTTTAGGTTTCTACAATCCAAGTATTCCGCAAAACCCCCTTTATGCATAATCAATAGGAGCATGCTAGGGTTACTCATAGGCATAGCAATTTATTTTGATATTCCAGTTAATGATCTCGGCTAACGGATTAAGTGATTCAATTCACAAATCCCTTCATCGGCCTCCCCTGACTCGCCGTCAACCGACTCAACCCCTTCCTGCTCTTGTTCTGTTCTCGTTATCTCGCTCATAGCTCCTCCGAGTCTGTGTTCGTTGTCTCGCTTTCAGCCTCATGTTCCACAACCACAGTCGGTCTCGCCTCTCATCTTCCTCGGTGTCCTCCACTGCTCTCTGCTGTGCAGTCACTTGACGATGGCGTGACCATTGGCGGCTGCGCTATCAGAGTCGAACCACAACCTCCTTGGAGTCGGCCGGTCTTGCCTCTCATCTTCCTCAGCACCCTCCACTGCTCCCTGCTATGCAGTCACTCACCGCTGCTTCTCCAAGGTTTGAGCATTTTTTAGTTGTAACTCTCGCCTCTCATCTTCTTGGCTTCATGCTATGCTGCTTCTCCAATGATAGACATTATATATATATATATATATATATATATATATATATATGTATAAGTACAATTTGTCTCTATTTTACTGTCTATTTTGCTTCCATTCATGCTCCAATTTTTTAGTTATCTCTATTTTATTGTCTATTTTGCTTCCATTCTTGCTCTGCTGATTATATTTGTTCCAAAATCATTGTTGCTTGGTTCATAAAATCATTGTTGTTGTTTCATAACTTCAACCTAATCAAAATTGGTTCTCATTTTTGTTTTTCAGATGTCTCAACCTAGTCAAGATTGTGGTGAAATTGGTGGTTCTTCTTTCACCAACCCATCAACTACCGACCAATCAATCGAGATATCCGGAACACAAGCAAAAAAAGTGAAAAGTAATGGATAAAAGATCTGAGGTATGAGATCATTTAGAACGTTTCGCTGCTGATGATGGTAGTATGAAAGTGTAGGGTTTTACCGTGAACCGAATCAACAAAACCAAACTGAACCGGATCGATCTATGTATATTGCTCATAATTAATTTCTCAAAACCCTAGCATGCTCCTATGAATTTAATACGAAGAATTGTGGATTGAGAGATTACTGTAACTCCGTAGGGTCTGTACCGATCTTTTGCGTTTGAATTCCAACAACCAATTCAACCACGCAATCCGATTTCTCTGCGGAAACAGAAATTAGAAAACTAATTTCTAAAGCAAATCGAAAGTAAAGAAAAAGGAAAGAAGAAATTTGTTCTCCAGATTAGGTCTTCAAATCTGTGTCCCGGCACTGATCAAATCTACTACTGGTGAGGACTCCGTAGATCTGTGGCTTGAGCAGGACCAGAATTCGAAAATTCTCCTCCTTCTTCTCTCTCAAAAATGGCGCCCCCTCTCACTCTTAGGTTTAGGGTTTTTCAGTTGTGTTATGAATTATGAGAGAGAGCTGTCTATTTATAGACCTAGGGTTGGAAACCCTAATGGGCCATTTTTGGGCTCAATTCAGCACACTTGTTGGGCCAGACCTGGGACCTAATGCAAATAATAAAGTGGGCCTATAAATTAATTAATTCTCATGTCCACCACCAAGGACACAATTAATTAATTAATATTAATTCTTTTTCACCACAGAATTAATACTGACCTACCCCTTTATTACCACGTTATGAGAACGGGTTGCATTAATTGAGAATCCCCATATTTAAGGTTACCGGACATCCATTAATTAATCGGAGCCTCTGACAAGCTCTAACTACAATTAATTAATAACTTATTATTCCTGAGTAGTACCACTCAAACCTTATCACTCGTGCCTGAACTTAATCAGCCTGCAGGACTTTGGCACGATGAATGTTATTGAGCTCCTCAGGGAATGTCCCCATCCTATTACTCGGATATGGTTACCTAAGTTCAGTCTCAGGTGGTGCTACACGAACTGCTGTTACCCAAGATGCGGATATACGAGCGCACTGTGTTGGCTCTCCACCATGGCAAGTCAAAGCAACAGTCAACCCGTGCAAACCCTTGAACCTTCGTTAGGGTTTGGACTCAATCAATTTAACGAGATCTTTTATTCGCTGATGTCAGACAGACGAATATATCTCAGTGCGGTCCATCAATACGCCACCTCTACGTACCAGCATGTCAAGTAACCAAGACAGACTACTTATTCCGACAATGCCGCAGCCATCCGGACAGACGTATCCTCATACGCTATCTCGGCTGTGATCAGGTTTATGTCTAACTAGGTCAAGTGATCATACAGTCTTCCGCGATCTACTACACGTCGTATGATCATCCCTATCGATGAGACAAGAGGATACCATTGTTACATACATGTAAGATTGTTTGACAGATTGGAGAAATAAACCGTTGTATACTCATTATAATAAATGCTTTCAGTATACAAAACCCATCAGAAAGCACGATGCAAACATTGTAGTAGGGTGTATGCTAGTGATCTAAGAATAAATGGTACAACTTCACTACATAACCACATGAATGCATGCAAGAAAATCCCCGCTAGTGTTGATCTTAGGCAGAAATTGTCGAATCTGAAATTAAAACCTGAATTGGGTTCAGTTGATGTGAGTACTTGGAAATATGATTAGGAATCTATTAGAAAGGGTTTCGCTCATATGATCATTGTTGATGAGTTGCCTTTTAAGTTTCCCGAGAATCGTGGATTAAGCATTTTATGTCTATAGCTTGCCCTAGATTTCAAATTCCATCTAGGTGGACTGTGGGACATGATACATGGTCTTCTGCGAATTTGATGAATTATATGTGTCTTACTGCTCATTACATTGATATTATTGGAAATTAAACAAGAAAATCATCAATTTTTGTACAATTTCCAGTCATAAGGGTAAAGACTTTGGTTGGGCAATAGAAAAATGTCTGAATGAATGAGGATTGAGACGATTTATACTATTACGGTTGATAATGCTTCCTCCAATAATACATCACTTGATTACATAAAAGAACAAATTGGTGATAGGGAGACTAGCATTCGTAACTGTCAGTATCTTCATATGAGATGCATTGCACATATTACTAATTTAGTGGTGTGGGAGGGGTTGAAGGAGGTTGAGTCATTTATAAAGAACATTAGAAGTGTTGTGAGGTTTATTAGGCAATCACCTTCTAAGCTGAAGAAATTTAAAGAATGTTGTGCGCATGAGAAAATCTCATCCAAGAGCTATTTATGCTTAGATGTTTCTACTAGAATGAACTCAACTTATCACATGTTGGACACAACATTCAAATTTGAGAAAGCATTCTATAAGTTTGATTTGCAAGATCCAACTTATAGAATGGATCTTGAGCATGCTAAAGCAAGTGGGGTGCCTAACTATTGGGAAATTATTACTAAATCTCCCTTAGGATCATATTGTAAAAGGTTTTGTTGGATCAAACCTCAGTAGATTGGTTGATCAATTGCTGAAATGTAGTATAGTCTAGCAACTCTTATAATGTCTTGTATAGGCTAAGTATCGAGTTGTAATAGATTAGGATGCTATAATCACTCCTAGAAGGTTGTGGATGCTAGAGATACTAGCAGACGAAGAGGACTGCTAGAGATAATAGCCGTAAAGTGCTAAGGAGGGGATTGCTAAAGGCGTTAGCAATCTTATGTCAAAGAAGAGACTGCTAGAAAGAAGTGATTAGCAGTCAGAGGAGCAAATGGCAGAATGCCAGAAGGAGATTAGCATTTGCTAAAAGCAAGGTATAGCTGAATGCTGAAGGAGTCAGCATTCGCTAGCAGGTAGCAGATTGCTAAAGGCATTAGCAATCCAGAGTCAAAGGAATCAAATGCTAAAACATGAGCAACTGTTGAGCAGTCAGCAGTCCGATATTTGTTTAGCAGATTGCTAGAGAGGGTTAGCAGATCGTTCCGAGAAAGCTTAGCAAGGCAAGATAGCAAACAAAAATTGCTACACTACCGTTCTGACAGACGTACACACAAAGGAAAAAACTTTTCCGAAGTAGGTCCGAAAGTACTGTACGATGCCGAAAAGGACGGATAAAGTTGAACCACTCTTGGAAGGAAGGAGCCGTTGTGTCTAACGGGTATAGAGATTCAAAATTTGAATCTCTAAGTATAACACAGACAAGTCCAGAAGTGAGAGACGACTACTACTTCCATTAATAACGAGCTAAGGAACCTCAACCATATCTGAAAAAGCATTAACAACGAGATTCCTTTGACAAACAAAAGAGTGAGAAAGTAGTCAGTTGAGAGCACGAGATAAAAGTGTCTTCAAAGTTCTCAACAACCAGGAGTGTCTTCCATTGAATATATGACACTACCTTTAAGAGATTCCTTGACATTGTTCAAGAATCTTCAATCATCGGGATACCTTCCACCCTAGGAAGCATCCAGCAGTCACATCTCTAAAAAGAGATTGACTCCGACGGGCATTTTGCCAAAACAGACAAGTTCAGGAGAGAACTTTAAAAGCTACCCCTAGCAGCGAAGGACAAGTTTTACGAAGGTGCCACCCTTGACTTGGCCGTAGCTGTGGACTTAGAAGAACGAAGTAACGGAGGATAGCTTTGCTGTGGCCGGCTCGAAAGCTCACCGCCTACAGTAAGTGTTCGGCGAATCCTTGTATTTCGTATACTTTCTTAGTGAAATTCTTAGCATTTTGGCTAAGGAGTGGACGTAGATTCATTTGATCGAACCACTATAAATTCTTTGTCTGTTTACTGTTATATTGCCTACTATTTCTTGTGTTTTATTTTAAACCTAGCAACCAAGTTGCTAGTGTATATCTGTAAGAAACCCTAAGTGAAAGTTGAGCTAAACAATCTTGTTAAAGAACCAAAGTGTGCAAGTGAACTTTAATATTCCGCTGCATTTCGTGTGTGCTTGTTGTATTCACCATGACGACTTTGGTAAATTGGGACCAACAAGTGGTATCAAAGCAGGAGGTTGAAAGACCGACTACTTCTGAGTCGCTTTAAGACAAGATCTAGTTCTTCCTTGCGCTAGTATTTTGCTTCTTTTGTTTGTCTAGCTCAGGTTTAAAGGTTTCCAAGGTGAACCATACCTTGCCCAAGTATACCAAGGAGAAGTTTAACTCATGGCAGAAGATAGCACATGTTCTTGAGAAAAGTCCAATTAAAATTATGAAAGCTAATGTTTTTATTGGATAGGTTGCTGAAGGACAACCACCACCACCTCAAATGATCTCAAAGCCATTCGAGGAGTATACGATAGAGGACAAGAAGAGAGCTCTGCTGGAGCACCTAGCAAAGAAGCTTATTCTTGATTCCTTGCCTCCGTTGATGCCAGATAAAGCCTTGGACTTTGACACAGCTAAACAGATGTGGGATTATGTCTGTGAATCCTCCCAGGATACCGATCAAATGAAGTGCAACAAGCTCTAGATAGCTGTTGACAAATATGAATCATTCTCTATGCATGCAGGTGAATCGATTCAGGCCATGGAAGAAAGGTTCAACACTATCATTGGAGAGCTTCACAACCTGGGAAAGACATATGATAATGAGGAGATGAACAACAAGATTATTTCTAAACTCTTCCCAAGAGAAGACTGGTTCGTGAAGATGAAAAGTTTGAGCGAGAAGGACCTCAGCAACATGTCAATATCCGAGGTATTTGCTCAACTCAAAACTCACGATTTTATAATACAACAGTCAAAGAAGAATGAAGTAGTCATGGCACAAGCTCAATCGACACCCGCTGCTAACTCTGAAGACTTAGTATTCTTCGCTATTAGAGATCCCAACAAATGGAAGCTCAAGAAGCCTTTCCATGGTGAGAGATCTGCTCCAGCATCGCCAGCAAAGGAGGTTGTCTCAACCTCATGTTTCAATCAGTTAATGTAAAGATCAGCGAGCTGGAAGAGCAGATGAGAAAGCTTGAGAAGCTGATGTTGGAAGCCAAAGCCGAGAAAGAACCCAAGGAAGCTAAGCTTTCTTCATCATCCACCCGCTCAGCAGAGCGAAAGCCGAGGACATGCTTCAAGTGTGATTTGCCAGATCATCTCAAGCACGAGTGTCCGAAGTCAGCAAAGAGGAGAGAGAGCGCCTGAAGCAAAGATTTGAAAGACGTGCTGTTAAAGCCGTAACCAGGGCATTGCTGGCGAGGACTGAGGTACCTGACATCCCAGATAATGACGAGGAGTATTACTATTCCTCCAAAGAAGATGATGAGGAAGCCATGTTCGTGCTAATGGCAAATATTGTTGAGGATGCTAATGAAGATGCTGAGCAACCTGCTGAATCGACTCTAGCAGTCGAGGCTTAGGAGGTAATTTCTATGAGTATTGTTTTTCCAGCTATCACGCATCAAATAGAGGAATCTACTTTCTTAGATTCCGAGGATGATTAACTTACTAAGCTATCTTTAGAGTTGTCAAAGATGTATGAAATGAAAGATGCTATAGTA
Source organism: Plectranthus barbatus (assembly GCA_026898455.1). NCBI lineage: Eukaryota > Viridiplantae > Streptophyta > Magnoliopsida > Lamiales > Lamiaceae > Plectranthus > Plectranthus barbatus. Next base: position 263,124 of record JAPKLW010001006.1, on the reverse strand, counting down.
GGAGAGAACACTTCGCTACAATTAAAAGTCACATCTTTGACCAATGAAGTCAGAAGACTAAGGTCTGATAGCGATGAATTCTCACAACTCAAGGATGATTTCTCCAAGATTTTTGCAAACTTTCAAAACCTTGAAAAGGAGAATCACGCTTTGAAAAACAAGGCTAGTAAGGAATGCATTTGCGCTTATACTACTAGCAAGGTAGTACTAAATGCCATTGTGAGCCAACAAAAATCTCATACTGATATATCTGGGTTAGGCCTTAGTAGTATTGAAGCATCTAGCAAATCCTCTAAGAAGGGTGCATTTAATAAGGCAGAGACTTCTAAGCAGAGAAAGATTCAATTCGTCTCTGATGGAAAGTTATATGCTAAGGGAAAGATGACTGTTGAATCCTCAAATGCTAAGCAGGGGGAAAGATATAAGCAGAGTGCATCTACTGAACCTCAGCAGAGGAATCAGAGATCGCATGCTAAGCAGGCATATGCTAGACCTCAACAGAGAACACATCAAGCCAAAGCTAAGCAGACTGCTAAGCAGTCATTCCCAACAGTGTCGAGAAGGAATGCTGAGCATTTTGTTCACAATGCTAGGAAAGCATATCCTTCCTTCCACAATGGCAACAGGATCACTATCATGCTGTAAGACCACAGTATCATTCTTACACACTATATAGGAGGAACACCTACGTGAGGCCTGAGTCCAAACCATTTCCATTTCAAAGGACTAGGAAGGCTAAGCACACAACCACACCTAGATCTAATTATGCTAAGCATACTTATCCTAAGGCCGAGAAGGTTGTGAAGGGTGAGATCAAGAAGAAAATCTTGAATATCACCAAGATGTGGGTTCCAAAAGGAACCATGATCCATGTTAATCTCGCAGGACCCGATGCTAAGCGGGTACCTAAATCAACTTGCTGATTGTTTTGCAGGATTAGGTATCCCTGTGCTAAGACATCAAGTATGTCAAACTAATGGATACTTGATAGCGGTTGTTCAGCCCACATGACGGGGGATGAAGAGTTGTTCTCTGACATCCAAAGATTTTATGGCCCCACAGTCATGTTCGGTGACAATAACAAAGGCAGAGTTGTTGGGAGAGGATGCACAGCTCATTAGCTGGTTTAGCAAGAAGCAGCACTCAATGGCTACATCTACTACTGAAGCAGAGTATGTAGCAACTGCTAGTTGTTGTTCGCAAGTCTTGTGGATTCGGCAGCAATTGCAAGATTATGATATTCCTCCTAAATGTGTGCCGATCTACTGCGACAACAATAGTGCAATGTGCATAATAAAGAACCCAGTTCATCATTCGAGGACGAAGCATATTGATATTTGACAACACTTCATCGGAGATCATCAAGAGAAGAAGGATATCGACATCCAATATATATGCACAGAAGAGCAGATTGCTGATATATTCACTAAACCGCTAGCAGAGGCCAGATTTAAAGAACTATGCATCAAGTTAGGCCTTATGGAGATAGACGATGCTATGGATGAATAAGGTGTTATTCTCATTCTTTCTGGGTTCCTTGAAGATTCGAAGAAAATGGAGAAACGTATCCAAGCTTACGTTTGTAGACTGCTAGATCTTGATGCTAAGTCAAGGCTGCTGAGCAGATAGCAGAGGAGTGCTAGATCCAAGCTCTTAGCATTCCCGGAGGTGTTTGATATACGGGAATATTCTTTGAAGGTTGCTAAAGGATTTGGTTGTCGAACCCTTAGCAGAATATGCCTGCATGAATTGAGTGCTAGGTTCAAGCTCTTAGCAAATTCATGTGCATGCTAAGGATTTCCTATGATAGCGGATTGCTAAGTCCAACCCATAGCAGTCTCCACCATGCAAAGGAGGTCAACCGCAGGATAAATTTAGATTCAAATGGGACGTGCATTTAATGTGTAGACAGTGGCGACAAACTAGGGAGTGACACATCATCGGCACTCGAGTTCGTAGGGGCGTGGGTCACCATACAAAACGTCCTCACGAAGCCTAGCCATCGATTGGATCTGAATAAGAGTACCCCAACCGTCAGATCTTTACCTGTAAGGTATATAAGCTCCTCTCACTCGACTTCCTTCACTTTACAGAAATCCAAATCCCTCAACCCAAGCTTTCAAACCTTTGAGCTCTCAAAAATTTCCCAGAACCCCTCCTCAAACTTTTCCCAAGTTTCTCTACAATCAATGGCTGCTAATCCAGATTCCCCCACCCAATCTCATCATTCCGAACCATCTATTCACTCCACCTCTTCGGATTCGCCTACTGAGTCAGGTACCCCGATTCAATCCCTTACCTCCACAATAAATCTTCATGAGAGATGGACTCCAGAATACACCAGAATTGTCAAAAATGAGGATGTTGAGGACAACATCTCATATGGTCAATTGGCGACGCTCGCCAAGACCAAGGCTCAATCTAACCTTTCGAATAAGCAGAGGCGCGCTGCGCAGATAATGAAGGATAGGATCCTATATATGCCCCTCGCCGCCACGCAGTTTTTAGAATGACTCATGGACATTTTTTGAAAAGGCTGGGGTTATTGGGTACCTGTCTGCGGAGCCATCGTGGTTTCACCCACATATGGTGTTCGAGTTTTATGCCAGGGCGGTAGTGGAGGAGCCTTCTCAAAAATCCTTCAAGACCTTAGTGTTCGATACAATTTTGGAGGTGAATGCCGACATCTTTGCTGCTAAGTTTGGGCTTCCCAAGGACGGTGTTTGCATTGCTCAGTATAAGCTGCATGATCAAGCAGAGATGGAGAAGAGATGGAGAATGTGGAAAAAGCTGGAGTTGGTGAAAGACAGCAAAGGCCTGCCGATCACATTCAAGCCCGCACATCCAATCAATCAATTCCAAGGGGAACTCAAGCTCCTTGTTTAGCTAGTGATAAAAATGTTCCAGTGCGATGCTGGATCATACTCGTTGATGTCTGCTCACCGATATGCGGTGATGGTGGCCTTGGTGGATAAGGTGAAAGGGAACTGGGCCGAGTTTTCCTATGGGACATGGCTGGAGCACGTGAAGAAGAATGTGACGGTGAAGAGGGCGACATATTTTCTTCCAATGTGAATTTTGGGTTGAAAATCAGTAAATTTATAGAGATGTTCTTTCATAAGAGAAGGCTAGATGCAGGGGAGAGGTTGCTACCAACCGACTTCATTCCACATACAAGGAAAGCAACTGCTGCTCCTGATGCTAGCCACCCGAGGATACTAAAGGGCACATCAAACATGGACGCCACAATTCCGACTTCCCCAGAGCATCCTGAGGCTGGAGAGCTAGCATTCCAGCAGCTGGAGCACGCCATAGCTATGACTCCGGAGGAGATAGCGGCTGCTCGGAAAGAATCAGAAACTGAGAAGTGCTTCGAGGAGCTGGAAGAGATTGAAAAGCTTGAGTTGGGAGAAGATGTCCCGGTGCTCACTACTCTGCTGGATCCTCTGGCTACTAAAATTCCTAAGAGCTCCCGCACAGAAATCACTATACCCGAGAGGAGGAGGACTAGGAGGCGTACTCAGAAGCCTTTGGATCCGACCTCTAAGGATGTCCCTACTGAGCCAGAGAAGAAGCAGACAAGGTGGAGGTTAATAAAGAAATCTGAGCAGGAGAAAGTAGCTGCTAAGGAGACCACAAAACAAGTGACTGCAACTCCTGAAGCAGAAGGACAGGAGCAAGGTAGTCTCTTGTCCTCCAAGCCTCTGTCCGAAAGGCTGAAAGGAATAAATGAGAGGAAGAGGAAGAGGAGAGCAGAGCAGAGGGTGAAGGAGCAGAAATCGTACAAAAAAAAGCTCGAGGAGATGATGTTCAAAGCCCGTGATCAGAACTTCAAGAACATCAAATAGGCTGCCGATGAACATGCTGCGGCGAAGAGGGCCGCTCAGTTGTTAGAGCGGGCGGCACTGGAGGCTTCCCTGCTAGCAAGTGAAGCCGAGAAGTAAAAGAAGGGAAAGGGTAAGGAAAGTGGAAGGATCACCGTGAGTATTCCCAAGGTGGATGCTAGCGGAGAAATTGTGCCAGAGGAGGAGACACTGTCTGATAAGGCATTTGATCAGATGTTGCACACCAGAGCATTCAATACGTCGGAACAAACAAAAGGAAAGGGTGTTCAAATCTGAGCACCGAATGAACAGCCCAACAGTAGCAGCAGTAGTTCAGATGATGGAATGCCACCCCGGGATAGGGATGCTGGTCCATCTGGAGCAGGACAGCGGGGAGATGAAGAAGCTGAGAGTGCTATGGTGCCGCACGTTGAGCTGACTGCTCCCGTTGCTGAAGGCCAGGGAGCTAAGCAGGTTGCTAGCATCCCCGCAAGGATTGAGAGCACTCAGGGAGAGGAACAGGTCAGCAGGGAGATGCCAGCCGGATACGACGATGCTTACTCTGAATCAGATTCAGATGGTGAATCTGAGGAAGTCTATGATGCACGCTTCCTTAGGATGATAAACGGAGGAGCAGACAGCCACCTACGAGTACCCTTCGATGGTCTTCCAGGGCCCCGATTCAAGCTGAGAAGGATTGCTCAATAGTGTGCCCCTGTTCACATTAAGGAGGAGGCGAGCGGAGACTTACTTCAAATGCTGTCGGAGATTGAAGAATTCATAAGGGTAGAAGTTGAAAGAGACTTGGCCTATGTTTTCCATGGAGAGATAGATGAATCGACAGAGCAGGGGAAGATTTTAGTCAAGGAGCTGTGGAGATGGAAATTTATTAACTATGTGACGCATCAACTATGCCTTGAGGAAAGGATGCTAGTCACAACTGCTCGGGGCTTGAACTTCTGGAGGAGGGAAGAAGCATGGGCGAATGATTGGGTTGATCAAGTAGCCGGATCCACGCAATACTCAGATAAGCAAGTTATTGCTAGGCTGCAGGCGATCCGTGCTCACCGACTATTCTCCAACTCCAAGTCATTGCCGCCATCATCCTTTGCTCTAGACGGTTACTCAGACGCCAAGATTGAACTTTCAAAATGCCAAGCTAGGGCGGCTGCTGAGTACCGTCGTCGTTAAGCAGAGTATGAGGCCTAGAAGAAAGCAAGGATGGAAGCCAGGAATGCCGAGATGATTGCTGAGCGAGAAGCTGCTAAGCTCACAGAGAAAGACAGAATCATTGTCTTGTTTATGGACCTGGATATTCTGAGTGTCGTAAGGGCTGCCCAAGCCGAGGAGGCTCATGAAGCAGAGACTGCTCTAATTCTGGATGCTACTCAAAGAATGCTGATTGAGGAAGAACGGTATGTGGCTGCTCACGCTCAGATTGCTCATGATGCTGAAGTTGCTCAGATCATGGAGGGTGCTAAGCTATTGATTGATGAAGAGTCGCGCTACTATGCTGCTCAAGAAGCCAATGTTGAAGCCTTGGAGTTAGCACAGCCGAGCCAGGAAGAGCCTACCACTGCTGCCGGTCTGGACATGTGTTAGCAACTACATCCTCTGCATTTGAAGCTACACCAATAAGTTCCTATGATTTCCAATCCTATGTGGATTCGTCTGTTCAGAAAGCGATGCGAAGTGCTTTATCTTCTTTGAATGAACGAGTTAAGATAGAGAAGGCTAAGATCAAGAAGGAGGTTGATGAAGTTCGGACCGAAGTGTCGAATGTCCGCACAGAGGTTGTTGAGGTGAGGATAGATGTTTCTTCTGTGAAACAGGATGTGGAGGTTACAAGGGCCGAAGTATCTGAAGCTAAGCAGCAATTCCAATCTGATTTCCAATCCTTCTCTTCCACCTTTTATGCTGCGATCAAAGAGGGGGAAGAGAGGAGGCTTGCTGAAGCTGCCAAGAGGAAGAAAGAAGAAGAAGCGCTAGCTGCTAAGGAAGAGCAGCGCAGGCTAGCAGTTGAAGAGCTAAGAAGGAAAGATGAGGAGCTGAAAATTCAAAGGCTAGAAGTGGAAAATGAAAGGCTTGCTAAGAAGCTGGAGTTAGAAGCTGCTGAGAGGGAGGCTAGCAAGGCGTATCTTGAGAAGTTTGTGCATCTGGCACTTGGAAAATTTGATGAGCTTGAAAAGAAGAAGCCTGCTCTGGACTCTTGATTTTACACTCTTAGCATCCCTTCTTAGCATTTCCATTTTTTGATATTTTATTTTCATTTGTAATTGTAATGCTCATATCAAATGAATGAAAATGGAATTTGACTTTGACAATTTCTTATTCTCAATTTTTGAGTTTAAATTGCGTATTAAAGTTGATATACACTTTAGTGTATTCAACAAATTTTCTTAAGTTTTCTTTCGGATTGGTTGTGAATGATTGCTAATTTATTTGGATGCTAGAATTGTAGCATATTCCTTGCAGCATTTACTTGTGCTTTTTAATCAAGAAATATTCCCAACACATAACCAATCCCTGCTACAATTAAGATAGATTAACTCTGCGTTAGACTGCTAGGATAGCATAGCTCTGGTACTTAGAATTTTTTTTTTTGTAAAACTCAGACATTTTTCCTATTAATTCTGCAAGTGATAGTAAGCTTTGATCGCATCAAAAAGGGGGAAATTGTTGCGAAATTATTCCAAAATCTCCCTTAGGATCATATTGTAAAAGGTTTTGTTGGATCAAACCTCAGTAGATTGGTCGATCAATTGCTGAAATCTAGTATAGTCTAGCAACTCTTGTAATGTCCTGTATAGGCTAAGTATCGAGTCGTAATAGATTAGGATGCTAGAATCACTCATAGCAGGTTGTGGATGCTAAAGATACTAGCAGACAAAGAAGACTGCTAGAGATAATAGCCGTCGAGTGCTAAGGAGGGGATTGCTAAAGGCATTTGCAATCCTATGTCAAAGAAGAGACTGCTAGAAAGAAGTGATTAGCAGACAGAAGAGCAAATAGCAGAATGCCAGAAGGAGATTAGCATTTGCTAAAAGCAAGGTATAGCGGAATGTTGAAGGTGTCAGCATTCGCTAGCAGGTAGCAGATTGCTAAAGGCATTAGCAATCCAGAGTCAAAGGAATCAAATGCTAAAACATGAGCAACTGCTGAGTAGTCAGCAGTTCGATATTTGTTTAGCAGATTGCTAGAGAGGGTTAGCAGATCGTTCCGAGAAAGATTAGCAAGGCGAGATAGCAAACAACAATTGCTACACTACCGTTCTGACAGACGTACACGCAAAGGACAAAACTTTCCCGAAGTAGGTCAGAAAGTACTGTACGATGTTGGAAAGGACGAATAAAGTCGAACCACTCTTGGACGAAGGAGTCGTTGTGTCTAACGGGTATAGAGATTCAAAGTTTGAATCTCTAAGTAAAAAAAAAAAAAGACAAGTCCAGAAGTGAGAGACGACTACTGCTTCCATTACTAACAAGCTAAGGAACCTCAACCATATCTGAAAAAGCATTAACAACGAGATTCCTTTGACAAACAAAAGAGTGAGAAAGTAGTCAGTTGAGAGCACGAGATAAAAGTGTATTCAAAGCTCTCAACAACCAGCAGTGTCTTCCATTGAATATTTGACACTACTTTTAAGAGATTCCTTGACTTTGTTCAAGAATCTTCAATCATTGGGATACCTTCCACCCTATGAAGCATCTAGCAGTCACATCTCTGAAAAGAGATTGACTCCGACGGGCATTTTGCCAAAACCAGACAAGTTCAGGAGAGAACTTTAAAAGCTCACCCTAGCAGTAAAGGACAAGTTTTACGAAGGTGCCGCCCTTGACTTGGCCGTAGCTGTGGACTGAGAATGACGAAGTAACAGAGGATAGTTTTGCTGTGTCCGGCTCGAAAGCTCACCGCCTACAGCAAGTGTTCGGGTTATCCTTGTATATCATATACTTTCTTAGTGAAATTCTTAGTGTTTCGGCTAAGGAGTGGACGTAGATCGATTTGATCGAACCACTATAAATTATGTGTCTGTTTACTATTTTATTGCTTACTGTTTCTTGTATTTGATTTGAAACCTAGCAACCAAGTTGCTAGTGTATATCTGTAAGAAACCCTAAGTGAAAGCTGAGCTAAACAATCTTGTTAAAGAACCAAAGTGTGCAAGTGAACGTTAATATCCCGCTGCATTTCGTGTGTGCTTGTTGTATTCACCATGACGACTCTGGTAAATCTGGACCAACACTAACAAAGATGATTTTCAATAAGCAAGAAGGGTCATTGGTTTTCTCAAAGTTTTTCATGAGATGACTTATAAAATTTCTGGATCTATTTATGTGACATCAAATTTGTGTTTTCATGAAGTTTACAAATTATATTTACTGTTGAATGCTTGGATTAAGTGTCGTGATTTGGAGTTGAGTGAAATGTCAAGAAGAATGAAAGAGAAATTTGATAAGTAATGGGGAAATCCAGAAAATATGAACAAAATGATATTTTTTGTTGTTATTGTGGATCCTCAGTACAAGTTAGAATAGGTTGAATTTGCTCTTGGTAATATGTATGGAGAGTTGGGTGTATCCATGGGGAAAAAAGGTGAAAGATGCATTTGTTGACTCATATAATGATTATGATAGAACAAGTTCATTGGATAAGGGTGATGAGTCTATGGGAGGTGATATGATAGCACCTTATGATAATGATGCTGATGATCCAACATTTGAGGTATTGATGAGGATGGATTCTGAGAACAAGCAGTTTAGTAGTAGAAAGAGGAGTAGTGTTTCTGAGGTGGATAAATATCTCAATGAAGAAATTGAGGGAAATGTTTTGAAATTTGACATATTAGGTTGGTGGAAAGCATATAAGGCCAGATTTCCAATTGTTTCCAAAGTGGCTCGTGATATTTTATCCATCCCCATTTCTACTGTTGGATTAGAATCTAGTTTTAGTTGTGGAGGGTGAGTGCTCGATTCATTTAGGAGTTCTTTAAGTCCTAAAGTGGTACAAAGTCTCATTTGTGCTCAAGATTGGATTCGTGGTTCAGATGATCCAATAAATGTCGAAGAAGATCTTGCAGATATTGAAAAACTTGAAGAAGGTAATAATATATGAAAATAATCTTATTTTTGCATAATGTTAAGTTTATTATTCTAACTTGATTTTTTTTTGTTTTATAAGTCTACGAGCCATCGTTGTCGAGCCTTCAACAGACTAAGTTCTTTTGTTATTTCATTGTTAAGATTCCTTCTAATTTCATATTTGATTAATATATTGGATTATTAGTTTTTGGAAAATATAAAATTTGTTACTTTAAGTATCTAACTTCATTTTCTTTTGTTTAATAGGTCTACAAATCAAAGTTCGAGCAGCGAAAGAATGGGAGAAGTGTTCATGAAGATGGCTGCCAATGAATATTTCAGATTAATGATTTCTTGTTCTTGATGTTGGATAATTTAATTGTTGATTTTTCTGGATGTTGGGTACTTAAGTTATTTTTTCCATGTTCTTTAATCATTAATGGATTGCTTATTTTGTTGGTGTTATGGATGTTGGACAGCACATTGAAACTTTGGACTTTGTAGTCTATGTTGAATTTTTTTGTTTTAAAAGTATAAGTTGTATTGATGATTATTTTATGTTTAGATTTTTGTTGAATTATTCAAGATATATGATATTTTTTAGGTTTTATAATTTTTTTTAAAAATTTTGATTTAAACCGAAATAATTGAAATTACGCACCGAAAACCGAACTAGAAATTCGGTTCGATTATCACCCTTGTTCGGTTTGGTTCGGTTGTGTACAGTAAAATTTTGGTTATTTTAGTTTGGTTATTTTTAGGCAAAAAAAGATCGAAATAATCGAATGCTCACCCCTAACCACAAGTATAAAACTGATAAGCTCATTATTTTACTAGCTTATCCATATTATTTTCTACTATTTTATGTGGTTTTATTGAGTTTATATATATATTCTATGCATGAGTCTATATTAGGTGGTATTACGCGCATCTTGGTGTTTTTGCAGGTTTTAGGCCTAAATTCACTTGAAAACAGTTCCGAAAGCAGTGACGTGTAAGAGTAGCAGTGAAGAGTTCATCCAAAAGAGGAATTCAGGCTATTGACGCATGGCAATGGATGTTTCTTTGAGTAAGCTCTCCAACGCAACTAGAATCAGGTCAATCGGAGTTCGGGAGAGGAAGTTATGGCTAAAATCGTGAGACCACGCAGAAGGGGCGAGAGACCACGTCGATCGACGCCAATCAGCAACGATCGATGCGGATCTGCTGGCGCGGGAATTTGATGAAAATCGGATTTATTAATATCTTCAGCCCTAGATTTGATAGGATACACATCCACCCCTATATAGACCTAAGTAAATTCGACTTTTTCAGCATCAAGCCATCATATTTTCATTCTGCAATTTAGTTTTTACAGTTTGGAGACTTGGGAAACATGAAACCCTTTATTTTTCTTGTAAGTTCTTTATTTTTATGCAATTTAATAAGTTTTCTTTTGGATTTCTATCTGCGATGAGTGGCTAGAAACCCTAGCGGGTTCTAGGGTTTGATATTATTATGGATGCATGTTAGGATTAATTAATTAGGTTCATGATTCCTGTGTTTATTCTATAATTCTAGATTAATTCAAGGACCGAGAGGTGACGATTAATTTAGATGTCTAGCTATTGATAGAAGGACCGAGAGGTGAATATTAATAGTGGGATTAGGAATGCATGATACAATCTACACTATCCAAACAGTTGTCCTAGACTGTAGGAATTAAACTGATTTGCTTATCAGGTTGACTAATTTGGTGACTTGAGACCGAGCGGAGATAGTCACTAATTAGTAATCTACCTGATATAGCATTGTTGCAGTATTCTACCTGTTAAATTAATTGATTCCTTATCCATAATAAGATTTCTTCCCTAGAATCTGTGTTTCTCTAAATTTGCTTTCAAAACCTCTTTAATTTTCAGCATTGTCATCTTTATTTTCCAAACAAAACCTTGATTTTCTGTTTTCTCAAACAATGAATCTTAGGATCATAATTAGTACTCCCTCCGTCCCTGTTCAATTGTCCTGGGTTGGCCGGGCACAATAACCAAGGAGTGTGAGTGTAAAGTAAGTTGAGTGGAATTAATATTTTATTGTTGAGTGTGAAAAAGTTGCCTTTTTAAGTGATGAGACAATTGAGGTGGGACAGACGAAAAAGGAAAGGGGGACAATTGAGCTGGGACGGAGGGAGTACATAGGATAGTTTCCCCACACAATTCCCCTGGATCGATAGACTTAGTGTTTATAAATTTATTTGCCACTGTTGCTATAATTAATCTGTAGATTTTACAGTGATCAAATTAGCGCCGTTGTCGGGGAATTGTTAGATTTTATCTTGTTACTAGTTCTTTCTAGGATTTGCTAGATTAAGTTTTATTTTTTCTGTACGTGTGCGTGTGCGAGTTTTTGAATCTGCATCTCGCGTCGATCGACACCACCTTTTGTCGATCGTTTTTGTTGCATCGATCGACGGACACCTTGAGTTGATCGATGCCGACCACTCTCTTGCATCGATCGACGTGACATCCACGTCGATCGACGCTGAACTGATATTTACCCATTTTCTGTGCAGGTGCATGAAACTCTCGTGGCCTTTGTCCCTGAAATTGAAGCAACCTGCAGGAAAATCAAAAAGAAAGGAAAAGAAAAATAACGAGAGATGGCTGAGAATCCTGAAGCACCTCTGCAAAATATGACTCCCGAGGAGCAGAGGCAATTTGTGAATGAAGTACAATAGCTGAGAGCACAACTACAAGCAGCCCAAGCTACTCAGGCAGAGCAAGCTGCAAGACTGGCAAAGTTGAACAACAGACAAATTGTGGTTCCGCAAAGGTCCATCTTGGATCGATTTCTTCCACAGCAAGCGGAGGTCGGATTCAGAGTTTGCATTGATGCCAACAACTTTGAGCTGCGCACAGGCCTTATTCAGATGGTGCATCAAAACCAGTTTGGGGGGGTGAGCTGTAGAAGATCCATATACCCACCTCAACCAATTCATTGAGGTGTGTAACACTGTGAAGTAGAACGGAGTAACCCAGGATGTGATCAGGATGAGACTGTTCTCGTTCTCACTCAGATACGAGGCAAGATCTTAGTTTGCTGGACTGGATAAGAGTCAAATCGGGACATGGGAGGAGCTTCGAGCATAGTTCCTTACCAACTACTTCCCACCGAGCCCACTGCTGAAGAAGAAAGCTGCCATTACTACTTTCGAGCAGATGTATGACGAGTCACTCTACGAGGCCTGGAAGAGATACAAAGAGCTTCTACGTCTCTGTCCGGGACATGGCATCAATCTGGAGATGCAAGTGTGCCATTTTTGTAAGGGTTTGAATCCTCACATGTAGGTGCTGGTTGATGCATCTGCTGGTGGTACTCTGATGAAGAAAAGTGGTGTAGAGAGCATGAGGTTGCTGACAGACATGGCGCTGAATAGCCACCAATGGCCGACCGATAGAAAGATTCCTGTCAAAGCTGTGGAAGCCAAGCCAGAAATTGATGTGGTTGCCGAGGTGAAAAAGCTTCGGGAAGAGATTGAAAAATTGAGCACAACACAAGCTGCAGCTGTTGCAGAGCCAAGCATGGCTATTGTTCCGGTGGAGGCCGACTACATCAACCGAGGTGCAAGCAGTTCGTCTGGAACTGCCGGAATGGAGGTGAACTACATTGGCGGTGGTTATCACAATAACTACCGAGGCAATCAAGGGTATCATTACAACTATGGGCGATCTCACCCTGGTTTTTCTTATTCTAACCCTTATGCTGCAGAGCACCCTCCGTCTGGTTTTGATGTAGGTACTGGAGGAGAAATCATGGAAAGGAAGAAATATGTGCTGGAGGAGACGCTCGAGAAATTCATCAAGAGCTTGGATAACCAGTTTGGGAAAGTTGAAACCAAGGTGAAGGGGATGGCCAACCACATGCAGGTGATGACGAAACACCTTCAGATAATGGACATACAATTGAGCCAGATTGCCACCACGCTCGGCAACCAACACAAGCCTGGACAGCTTCCAAGTACGACAGAGGTGAACCCCGCAAAGGAAAAGCCAGTGAATGCCATTACTCTGAGGACTGGGACGAGCTACAAGGGTCCCGAGACGGCTGTGAATGATTCTGGAGGCGAAAAGGAGCAAGACTGCACGGGACAAGGATCCACATCATTCGACGCCACCCTACATCGATCGACGCCGAAATCTGTTCCAGACTCAAAGCTGAAGCAGTCTGAAGAGCAGCTCCCTCATTTGCCATTCCCACAGAGGTTCACGAAGCAGAAAGAGGACGAGAAGTTCTCCAGATTTGTGGAGAATCTGAAGAAGGTTAGCATCAACATCCCGTTGATGCGGTAAAAGTTCACTCGCTACAAACTCTCAACCACACAAGAATAATAATTGTCAAATCCAAGTTCTTCTCGATTCGCCTACTAGAATACCGAGCTACTCAAGTGAAGTCTTATAGCTAAGCATGATTCAATCGTTGAGTTGTTATCTAATCATCTAAACATGCAATTCAAATCTATGCTA
>JAPKLW010001006.1:238923-249707 GCA_026898455.1 Plectranthus barbatus | reverse complement strand
TAGGGGAAAATCTAGCTATCGTGTATGAAAAATGACAAAAGGTTCTTCAAATAACCGCCTATTCCCCTTTTATAGGCAAGGAAAAAGGGCCTCGGATCGCCCGGTCAAAGTTTGGCTCGCCCGGGCCATCAATAACTGCCAAAAACCACCAAAAACCGTCTTGGCTTGGCCGAGCAAGGCATGGCTCGACCGAGCCAAGTCTCTGCCGGTCTGGCTCGGCCGGTCCTGCATCTGCTTGACCGGTCGAGCCTTCTGAACCCCTTTCTGCAACTTTGCTCGACCGGTCCTGCTTCTGCTCGACCGGTCCTGCACCCGCTCGGCTGGTCCTGCACCCGCTCGGCTGGTCGAGCTCTCCAAACTCCAAAATCGTGCGATTTTCCTCCAAAACTTCACAAAAATTGCTCGTTTATGCCCAAAACCTATCCTACACAAATCAAACACACAAAACATGAAAACACAACCAAAATACGACAAAAACATATGATACGAAAGTAAAATAGCCACAAACAAGCATGTACACACATAAAAATATTGTTCATTTTACGCGCGTATCACCCGTTGATCGAAGCATTGAAGGAGATACTGGGGTACATGAAGTACCTCCGAAAATTGATGAGTGGAAAGAAGCAATTCGTGGAGAACGAGACGGTGAAGATCCACGAGCAGTGCAGCCTGCTACTTTAAAAGCAGGTGCCCATCAAGAGAAGCGATCCTGGATGCTTCTCTATTCCGGTTGAGATTGGGGGACACACGTTCGAGAGAGTACTATGTGATACTGGGGCGTGTATCAACCTGATGTCGTACTCCTTTTACAAACGTCTCAACATCGGAGAGATGAGGCCTACGACAATCACCCTGCAGATGGCGGACCAGTCTGTGTCCCGCCTGAAAGGTATACTAGCGGATGTGCTCATTCGTGTAGGCCATCTCATTTTTCCTGCAGATTTTGTGGTGCATGAGATGAAGGAGGACGAGAACATGCCCATGATCTTGGGGCGTGAGTTTCTCGACACTAGCGCCGCTCTCATTGACTGTCGAGGCGGTGAGATCACACTCCAAGCGAACGATGAAAAGATTACCTTTGTGATCGACAAGAACAAGAAGAAAGCGGAGTGCGATAGGGTCTCCACTACTGAAGAAGGAGATGAATCTGAAGAGGAAGAAGCAGCAGCCATTGAGTGGGAGAGAGGAAATGAAAGGGTGAAAGTGTCACCTACACCACCTTTTTCTGAGCTCACCACCATCGTCAAAGACCGTAAGGTTTACATGGTGGATGCCAAAGGCCGGCGAGTCTGGACCCGACCTCCCTGGCGGTGATTTGAGGTATCATCGAGCTGCGATGTTAAATCAAGCACTTGTTGGGAGATAACCCAACCTTTTTCCGTATTTTCTTTTTAATTTTTGTTTTTTTATTTCAAATTTTTATTATTCTTGTGTTAACAGTTATTTTGCAGTTAAAAAAAATGTTGGAGATTGGCTTGACGTCGATCGACGCAGCCTGGCATCGATCGACGCCGAGCAGCCTGGCGTGATACACTTTGATCCTCAGCGGGATCGGCAAGAAGGCTTCACATCAATCATCGCAAAGTGCCAGCTGCAACAATTCACGCCGCGTGATATCTGAAGACTTCGGGGGATAAAAAGTGGATGTCTGAGATCCACTACCAGGTATCGTTCCCTTTTTTGTCTGATTTTCAAACTTATTCCACTCTTCGAGTTGGAAATAAGTTTGGGGGTGTGGACAAGAGATGGAACATTCTATCTTTTATATATTCTGTTTTCCGTATTTTAATTGTTGCCTTAATTTTTAAGTTTATTCTATTTTGTGGGGAGATTTTTTGAGTTTTAAGATAACCTGAATGAGATTGTGAGATTAGAATCGGTTGAGGGTTGAGTTTGAATTAATTGTGATTGTGGTTAGATGCCTATGAATGTAGAATACCGCATGATAGGATTGATTTGACACTTATGCTTGCATGATGATTGAGCTGATTTGAAATTGACTGTGGAAGAAAATTTTGAACCCTTGTGTGAGAAATTTGAGCCTTTATTTCGTTTGATGTGAGATTCAAATATGTGTTTTTATTTCTCTAGAACTTGCCTATTTTCTATGTTGAGACTGCATAGTGTGCACAAGTTTAGGAAATGATCTTAGGCCATCTTTGTTAGCCCAATTCCCTAAACATTGTCCCTTCACATTAAATTTTCCCTAGTTAGCCACTTTTGAGCCTATACAAAATTTTTCTTTCCTTGTCTATGAGATTAAGAAGAAGTATTGGTTTCGCTCATGTCTTGAGTTGTGGTATATAGGGTGGAATGATTGTGAGATGGAGATAAGAAAATTTAAATTAGTGGTGAAAAGATGTGTGAAAAAGAAACTCAAAGAAATATTTAGAATTCTCATAAGCTCTCTGAAAAGAAAAGAATACAAAATTATGTAAAGAGCATAAGAGATTCAAAATGGGCTAGAAAAAAAGTTGTGTATTTGTTGATATATTTGAGGAGATGAGGTGGATGATGAATAGAAGGTGGTTTGGGTTGATTGAGGAAGTACAACTTGATTGATTTTAGTCACTTGGCCATATTTCCCTACCTTTCACAAAAATCCTACATTACAACCTATTGAAAGTCCTTTTTGATTCTAAACTTGTGTGCACATTCTAGCAGTGGAGATATTAGAAAATTTGCAAGCCTATGACAGAAAATTCTTCATACATGTTGTTGAGTGCTTTCATCTATATCTTAAACACTTGAGAGTTGAGCGATACACTTCTTGTGAGTTCTTCCACTGTTGATGAATTTTCTGTCTCTTTCAAATTGCTTGTGTGTAGTGGATTTTTGATTATTGACTGTGATGAATCTTGTGAGGCATTGCACTTTAATCGCATGATCTTTTGATTTCTTTCTTGCTTATTGATTGAGGACAATCAAACATTTAAGTTTGGGGGGTTTTGATAAGCTCATTATTTTACTCGCTTATCTATATTATTTTCTACTATTTTATGTAGTTTTATTGAGTTTATATATATATTCTATGCATGAGTCTATATTAGGTGGTATTATGCGCATCTTGGTGTTTTTGTAGGTTTTAGGACAAAATTCACTTGAAAACCGTTCCGAAAGCAGTGATGTGTAAGAGTACCAGTGAAGAGTTCTTCCACAAGAGGAATTCAGGCTATTGGCACACGACAATGGATGATTCTATAAGTTAACTTTCCAACGCAACTGGAATCGGGTCAATCGGAGTTCGGGAGAGGAAGTTATGACCAAAACCGTGAGACCACGCAGAAGGGGCGAGAGACCACGTCGATCGACGTGAATCCACATCGATCGATGCCAAAGATGAAGCCACGTTGATCGACGCCAATCAGCAACGATCGACGCGGGTCTGCTGGCGCGGGAATTTGATGAAAATCGGATTTATTCATATCTTCAGTCCTAGATTTGATAGGATACACATCAACCCCTATAAATACCTAAGTAAATTCGACTTTTTCAGCATCAAGCCATCATATTTTCATTCTGCAATTTAGTTTTTAGAGTTTGGAGACTTGGGAAACACGAAACCCTTTATTTTTCTTGTAAGTTATTTATTTTTATGCAATTTAATATATTTTCGTTTGGATTTCTATCTGCGACGAGTGGCTAGAAACCCTAGCGGGTTCTAGGGTTTGATATTATTATGGATGCATGTTAGGATTAATTAATTAGGTTCATGATTCCTGTGTTTATTCTATAATTCTAGATTAATTCAAGGACCGAGAGGTGACGATTAATTTAGATGTCTAGCTATTGATAGAAGGACTGAGAGGTCAATATTAATAGTGGGATTATAAATGCATGATACAATCTACCCAATCCAAACAGTTGTACTAGACTGTAGGAATTGAACTGATTTGCTTATCAGGTTGACTAATTTGGTGTACTTGAGACCGAGCGGAGATAGTCACTAATTAGTAATCTAGGTTATATTTGCCAAACAAGGAAATATAGCATTGTTGCAGTATTCCACCTGTTAAATTAATTGATTTCTACATGTTATCCATAATAAGATTTCTTCCCTAGAATCTGTGTTCCTCTAAATTTGCTTTCAAAACCTCTTTAATTTTCAGCATTGTCATCTTTATTTTCCAAACAAAACCCTGATTTTCTGTTTCCTCAAACAATGAATCTTAGGATCATAATTAGTACTCACTCCGTCCCGGCTGAATTGTCCCGGGTTGACCGGGCACAATAACCAAGGAGTGTGAGTGTAAAGTAAGTTGAGTGGAATTAATATTTTATTGTTGAGTGTGAAAAAGTTGCCTTTTAAGTAATGAGACAATTGAGGTGGGACGGACGAAAAAGGAAAGTGGGACAATTGAGGTGGGACGGAGGGAGTACATAGGATAGTTTCCCCACACAATTCCCCTGGATCGATAAACTTAAGGTTTATAAATTTATTTGCCACTGTTTCTATAATTAATCTGTAGATTTTACAGTGATCAAATTGGCACTGTTGTCGGGGAATTGTTAGATTTTATCTTGTTACTAGTTCGTTCTAGGATTTGCTAGATTGAGTTTAATTTTTTCTGTACGTGTGCGTGTGCAATTTTTTGAATTTGTGTCTCACGTCGATCGACGCCACCTTGCGTCGATCGACGTTGATCGTTTTTGTTGCGCCGATCGACGGACACCTTGCGTTGATCGACGCTGACCACTCTCTTGCATCGATCGATGTGACATCCACGTCGATCGATGTTGAACTGATATTTACCCATTTTCTGTGCAGGTGCATGAACACGCGAGCCAAAGGAAAAACACTCGAGGCCTTTGTCCCTGAAATTGAAGCAACCTGCAGGAAAATCAAAAAGAAAGAAAAAGAAAAAGAACGAGAGATGGCTGAGAATCCTGAAGCACCTCTGCAAAATATGACTCCCGAGGAGCAGAGGCAATTTGTGAATGAAGTACAACAGCTGAGAGCACAACTACAAGCAGCCCAAGCTACTCAGGCAGAGCAAGCTGCAAGACTGGAAGAGTTGAACAACAGATAAATTGTGGTTCCGCAAAGGTCCATCTCGGATCGATTTCTTCCACAGCAAGCGGAGGCCGGATTCAGAGTTGGCATTGATGCCAACAACTTTGAGTTGCGCACAGGCCTTATTCAGATGGTACAACAAAAGCAGTTTGGGGGGAGAGCTGTAGAAGATCCATATACCCACCTCAACCAATTCATTGGGGTGTGTAACACTGTGAAGTAGAACGGTGTAACCCAAGATGTGATTAGGATGAGACTGTTCTCATTCTCACTCAGAGACGAGGCAAGATCTTGGTTTGCTGGACTGGATAAGAGTCAAATCGGGACATGGGAGGAGCTTCGAGCAGAGTTCCTTACCAACTACTTCCCACCGAGTCTGCTGCTGAAGAGGAAAGCTTCCATTACTACTTTCAAGCAGATGTATGATGAGTCACTCTACGAGGCCTGGAAGAGATACAAAGAGCTTCAATGACTCTGTCTGGGACATAGCATCGATCTGGAGATGCAAGTGTGCCATTTTTATGAGGGTTTGAATCCTCACATGAAGGAGCTAGTTGATGCATCTGCTGGTGGTATACTGATGAAGAAAAGTTGTGCAGAGAGCATGAGGTTGCTGACAGACATGGCGCTGAATAGCCACCAATGGCCGACCGATAGAAAGATTCCGGTCAAAGCTGTGGAAGCCAAGCCAGAAATTGATGTGGTTGCTGAGGTGAAAAATCTTCGGGAAGAGATTGAAAAATTGAGCACAACACAAGCTGCACCTGTTGCAGAGCCAAGCATGGCTATTGTTCCGGTGGAGGCCGACTACATCAACCGGGGTGCAAGCAGTTCGTCTGGAACTGCCGGAACGGAGGTGAACTACATTGGCGGTGGTTATCACAATAACTACCGAGGCAATCAAGGGTATCATTACAACCATGGGCGATCTCACCCTGGTTTTTCTTATTCTAACCCTTCTGATGCAGAGCACCCTTCGTCTGGTTTTGATGTATGTACTAGAGGAGAAATCGTGGAAAGGAAGAAATTTGTGCTGGAGAAGACGCTCGAGAAATTCATCAAGAGCTCGGATAACCGGTTTGGGAAAGTTGAAATCGAGGTGAAGGGGATGGCCAACTACGTGCAGGTGATGAAGAAACACCTTCAGATAATGGACATACAATTGAGCCAGATTGCCACCACGCTCGGCAACCAACACAAGCCTGGACAGCTTCCGAGTACGACAGAGGTGAACCCCACAAAGGAAAACCAGTGAATGCCATTACTCTTTATTTTCCAAACAAAACCCTTATTTTCTGTTTCCTCAAACAATGAATCTTAGGATCATAATTAGTACATAGGATAGTTTCCCCACACAATTCCCCTGGATCGATAACCTTAAGGTTTATAAATTTATTTTCCACTGTTGCTATAATTAATCTGTAGATTTTACAGTGATCAAAAACCTCCTACAACATAGTCATGCTTAACTTATTGACTAAAATTTACTAAAATGCATAAAAGAAATAAGAAAATTATGCGATAAATGACTATAAAAATGAGCTTACCATTAATATGTACCGACTTGGTCGCTACCATGTAGGGTACTATTATTTCACTAAATAGAATGGGGCCCGACCCATCTTGGTCCTAAGGTTCCCTAAAAAGATGCCGAAGTGGAAGAGCTAGTGGGTTTGGTTGACGATGAACTGATAGGATACAAAATTTCTAAGCCCGTGGGGACCTCCAATGAGTTAGCTTATTTTTTATTTTTTAGGTTGGGGTCGCGACTGGCCCCTCTTTTTCGTCCTTTGCATGCATCTACCTGGTCGCCTTGTTCGACTATGCTTAACTTCTCATTTGTATACTTGTTCATTTTTCTTAGTGTAGGGTACAAGAAAACTGTTCTCACAACCGAGGTTGTGAACCGTGTGGCCATTATTTATTAGCACGAAAAGTAAGATTTCAGGGTTTTCCATCAAGGTATAAGGTCAGCGCAACACATTGGATCAACGAGCGAGGGAAAAATGAACTTTTATCACGAGATATATCAGGCAATGATGGGATTATATATTGAAAGCATTATGATTAGTATATTATGTTGGGAATTATTTGTAAATTCCTCCCTTAGATCAAAATTGTTAAAGGTTTTGTTGAATCAAAACCTTAGTAGTTTGGTCGATCATTGCTGAATTCTAGCATAATCTAGCAACTCCTATGTAATATCCTGTTTAGGAAAAATATCGAGTTGTAATAGATTAGGAAGTGCTTGAGAAGATTGCTGCAGGATTCAGCAAATGGAACGAAGAAAATCAAATCAAGCAACTTCGGGATGCTAGAAGAGTTCTCAGCAGATGGTAGCTGCTAGAGAAATCAGCAGACAAGAATGACAGCTAGAGATGTTAGCGGTCATGTGCTAAGAAGAATGATTGCTAAGGCGTTAGCAATCATATGCTAAGAAAGAGACTGCTAATCGGAAGCAAAGAAGATAGCAAAATGCTCCAAGACTTAGCATTTGCTAATGCTCAGCTGATTGCTAAGGAATAACAATCAGCAGTCAAGACCTAAATGCTGAAATGCACATCTGCTGAAGGAGTCATCAGATTGAAAAGCGGATTGCTAGAAGAGCGTAGCGACGAAAAGACTTAGCAGATCGTTCCAGCATTCTCCGAGAATGCTAAGCATGGAAGATATCTAGCAACGATCTCTAATACTACCGTTCTGATAAAAGTACAAGCAAAGGAAAAAGTCTAACCCAAAGTAGGTCGGAAAGTACTGTACGATGCAAGAAAGGACAGAAAAAGCAAGAAGCTATTTTGGACAAGAAGGACCGTTGTGTCTAACGGGTCTGAAGATTCAAAGTTTGAATCTCGAGATATAAAAGAGAAGTCCAACAGAGAGACGACTATTACTGCTCATTCTACACAACGAACATAAGTGAAAATCAAGAGATTCCTTTGACAAAGCAAAAAAGGAAAAAGAGAGTAGTCAGTTGAGAGCCCACATTTAAGAAGAAACTTAAAAGCTTTCAACAGCAAGTGTCACTACATTGAATAGCCGACACTGCATTCAATAGATTCCTTGACTTTGCTCAAGAATTTTCAATCATTGGGATAACTTCCAATCATATGAAGCATCCAACAGTCACATCTCTAAAAAGGGATTGACTCTCATGGGCAAAAGCTGTCGAAACCAGACAAAGTTCAAGAGAGAACTATAAAACCTCCATTACAGCGAAGGACAAGTTTTACGAAGGTGCGCCCTTGACTTGGCCGGAGCTGCTAACTAGAAGAGTAAAGTAACGGAGGACAGCTTTGTAGTGGCCGGCTCGAAAGTTCATTTCCTGTTACAAGTGTTCGGCGAATCCTTGTATTTCACATATCTTTTTAGTGGAATACTCAGCGATACGGCTGAGGAGTGGACGTAGATCTATTGGATCGAACCACTATAAATATTGAGTGTTCTTTACTGTTTTATTACTTACTGTTTGTGTGGTGATTTGAAACCTAGCAACCATAGTTGCTAGAGTACTTGATTGTAAGAAACCCTAACTTCTACCTCGAGCTAAACACTTTTAACAAGAACATAAGTGCAAGATATACTTTAAAACTTCCGCTGCATTCGTGTGTGAGTTGTTAGTTATTCACCAACCGAGGTTGTGAACCGTGTGGCCATTATTTATTAGCGCGAAAAGTAAGATTTTAGGGTTTTCCATCAAGGTATAAGGTCAGCGCAACCCATTGGATCAATGAGCGAGGGAAAAATGAACTTTTATCACGAGATATGTCAAGCATTGATGGGATTATATATTGAAAGCATTATGATTAGTATTATGTACAAGGTTGATTGGTTAATATACTGGGAATCATGAATGTTTTATGATCATCTCTTGTTTGAATTAACAAACATGTGTAACAAACGCCCTTATCCTCTTATCTCGTCATTACGTGGAAATCCTTAAAAGATCATGATGATTCATATCTTTGAATTCGTATCGTCACAAGAAGGAAGAACGTCGTGACTGCATGGAAAGTCTAATCGATTCAGCAGTGATGGTTGATAGTCAGATCAGCGTATGGCTCGAGGAGACCATCATTATTTTTGGTTTACTAAATCCTAGCAGATCCTTAATATGCTGATGCAATAGGAAGGAGAGTAATATGTATTAAGGAGAAGGGAGCATCTGCTGGATAGAATATGCTGATTCAAACCTTTCTTTTGCCACATCATATTCGAGGAGGGGAGATGATATCAATGAAGGTCAATTTGATTAGACCAGTTAAACACATTTAATGCGTACCGACGGATGTATCAAGTTAGAAAGTGCCACGTCAGATTACTCAAGTGTTTCTTGGAGAAAGGAACGACATGTGACGGGACATATGCATTCAAGGCCGTCGCTCCATCTCGCTGGCAGAAGGACTCCCAACCGTTGGATTTCACTTGCTGAGAATCCAACAGAGATAGAGAATCTACAGCAAACAATCTGATGAAGTGATGAGTTTGCGAACATATGGCCGTTAGGAGAAGGTCAATATTTTTTCTTTGAATCCAATTTTTCTTAATCGTAACCTCATAAATTCGTTTGATTAACTTGTTGAAATTCATGGAGGCTATGCTAAGGCATGAAAATGCAAGGCAAAATCGTCATACAAAAAGTTATGCACATTCCTTATGAACAAAAGATACAATATTGTTTACATTCAGAATAAGGGAGGCAAAGGCTTAAAGGGATAGAAATGCCATCCCTGAAGGTTAGAGGGACCAAAATTAAGGTCGGGAACCCTTGCTCCAGTAACTAGCTCAACTGCATTCCATAGGGGAGAGGTCGATTTGGATATTCTTGTACACACCTCCGCACTCCTTGAAAGACAAAGGCTACCCAGTCCACCTCCGCTCTATCATCGAAGGCCATCATCGCCTTCCACTTCTCCCTAGTGAAGGTCATACTCTCAGGATCGTCTGAAACGATCATGCCGCTGATAATACGGAAAATGACACGGTATGGTGTTCGGAGAATGTAGGCGGAAGGAGTGGGAGAAAACTCGAAGTGAGGAGAAGACCTCCATTTCTCCCATGCGGTCCACTCTGGAGCCGTCTCCTGTGAACGATAGTCCATCACAACCACTGGACCCCGAGGAAGACCAAAGATCGAAGCGAATGTCTCCGGCGTCCATCTGGTCAGCTGACCCCTGAAGACGCAATGGATAACGTCTCCGTCAGTATCACAATTCCGTATAAAATGCTGAAGTTGAGGATTCTGAAAGGAATAGGGAGTTATAGAAACAAATCTCTCAAGGCTAGTATGGCGTAGACCAGACATTACTGTCTCCGCCACCTGGTAGTTGTCTTCATACTTGGTGTTGGAATTGTATATATAAAAGCATTATGATTGGTATATTAGGAAACGTTATGTTTGATATACTGGTAATCATCAATGACTTGCAATAAACAACTCCTGTCTGAATTAACAATCATACGATGCGAACAAACACATCCAGTTATCTCGTCGATAGGGAGATCATACGGTGTGTAAGAGATCATAGAAGATCGTATAGATCGTTCGACCTAGCGAGATATAAACAGTTATCACAGCAGAGACAGTTTCTGGTTTGGCTGTCGGTTTAGGCTGCGGCACACAAGTCCATAAGTGGTTTATCTTGACTGTTTTGTGTGACCGGTACATCTCAATGTATTGATAGGATCAACAGTGAGATGAACCATTCTACTTGACATATGAATGAGTAAAGATCTCGGTAACTTGGTCGGATCTAAAGTCTATTGAAAG
>JAPKLW010001006.1:206957-238523 GCA_026898455.1 Plectranthus barbatus | reverse complement strand
AGAAACCCTAGAGAGATTGTGAGAGAGTGGGCGGCTGTAGATCCGGTAGCGTATCATCACCAGATTTCCGGATCGAGCAAGGGAACAGATCAGAAGATCAAATCTGTAGGAACACCATCGTTTTGATCGATTCCAGATCCAGATCTGCACCATCTTCATTGTCGTCATCGATCTAGATCTATAGATCAATCCTTGGAGTTTAAGGTATCCCTTTGAATCTACGAATTAAATTAAATAGGAGCATGCATAGGGCATTTGCTTTTTGTCATGATATTTATTTTGATATCCATAAATCGAATCCGGAGTTTTAATAAATGGCGATTCATGTCGCCTATTGTAGACTCAGCTCCTACAATTGGTATCAAAGCCAGGTTCGTATTTTATGGCTCTGTCAAAAAATAAATTTGACAAACAGTTTATGTTTGTCGTGGATGTTTTTGTTCTCGTGGCCCCTCTCTATTTTTGTTTTTGGATTTAAATCGCGAGAAAATCCGCGATTAGATTGATAGAAAAAATCATGTAATAGATTAGATCTATTTGGTTGTATTTTTTTTTATTTAATCTGTAACCGGAAAAGATGGAGAACAAGTTAAGCGACAAAATGAAGCATAGCAGTTTCCGGCGATCGCAGCAGCCGCGCGCAGGCGGCGCGCGGCGGTGGCCGACGGCGGTGACTGTCAGCAGGCGAAGCAGTGGCCGCGCGCAGGAGGCGCACGGCGGATCTCTGCGAGCAGCAGCGCGCAGGCGGCGCGCGGCGGTGGCCTGGCAACGGTTGCAGTCTGGCGCGGCAGGGGAGGCAGTGGCCGTGCGCAGCCAGGCGCAGGCGGAACCCTAAGCGCGAGGGCGGTGACGGCGTGCGGTTTGTGCTGCGCGCGGCTGGGCCGCGCCCTCGTCGGCTCTGCGACCTGTTTCTCCTCTCGCTTCCAATGGCGACGAAGGTGGCGGCTGTAGTCTGCTGCAAGCTGCGACAGCAGCGACGATGGAGTCGCGCGCAGGTGGCTGCGACAATAGCATCGTGCGCAGGTCGGTGCTGTGTGCCTGCGTGAGGCTGGGCAGCGGCGGCACGGCTACTGGCGACGAAGGCGACCCTGCCGGCGATGGCAGTCGTGTTTCTCTGGACGGCAGCGGCGTCTGGGTTGTGCTGAAAGGCAGAAGGCGGCGGTTGTAGCTGTAGAGGGTGGCGGCGGCACAAACCCTAGCTGGGCTAGGGTTTGCTGCTAGGGTTCAGATCTGGGCTGGGCGCGGGCCCGGCAGCCTGGAGGCGGCCCGATTCGCTGAAACTAGGGTTTCTGCTGAAATTAGGGTTTTACAACTCTATGGGCCTGAAACCCTAATTCCTGGCCCAAACTGCTGTATTTTATTCCAGCCTAAAGATTGCAGATTTCAAGATAAACAGTGGGAGCCCAAATATGAAGATCTGTATTAAATTAAAGTCCTGTAATAGATAGGTTTAATTTTATTTCCCATGTAATTGCATCAAGGGGCCACGAGAAATTTTATTTGTTTATTTAAATAATTTCTCGTATGATGTGATAATGTGCGCACTAGTAAATAATAGGAAAGCATGCTACTGCTTTTATTATTTAATTTTAAAGCATGTTGTAGATAATAGGGAAGCATGTTACTGCTTTATTATTTACTGTTCAAAGCATGCTTTATGTGATTTATTTTATGTATTAAATTATGTCTATAAATTCCGGAATCATGTTGGGAAATATGATGGAATTTTAGATGTGACATAATTTATGGATCATAAAATAATCTGTGCGCATAAGAACCTTTTGTAAGAAAAAAACTAAGCAAGATTTTTTAATTAAAATCAACAAGACCTCCACAATGTGGTCTCTTATTAGAAGTGAGCAGTGAAGTGAGTAGACGTCTACATGACTGTAGCCTGCTTACTTTATTTGTTCATAAGTTCTAATAGATGAGATTTCTAAATAAAACATTTAAACATGTGAGAAGTGGACAGTGAAGTGAGTAGACGTCTACACGACCGTAGCCTGCTTACTTTATTTGTTCATAAGTTCTCTAGAATTGTTTTAAATGAGATAACAAAGGTTGTAAGAGGCATGCGTCATGGGTCTAGTACGTATGACAAATTGTCCTTTTAACTTCCGGAGTTAGAATTGTGGTCAAATGCTTAGATGTTGCCTGAGTACTAACTCATGAATGATGTCCCTGCTCAGATAGGTTGAACATGGTCTTAGTTTTAGCTCTGATTATTAATTTCATTTGCCGGCAAATACCTGGCATGGATTGAAATTAAAGACTGGAACTTCAAAGAGCAGTCTGGTTAGGTGGTCTGCTGTAAATGTCTTCGAAAGGAGCTTCCAGTAGATGCACCTAGGCAATTGGGGGAAACAATTGATTGGTTTATCAAAAGGTTACTATGCATATTTGTTTCAATGTTCTGCATGTATGTACTTACTTTAATCAATTATTGTTTTCAGATATGTCTATGAATAATGTCATAAATATCTTGGCACAAAATCAATTAACTGGTCCGAATTTCCTGGAATGGAAGCGCAACTTGGATTATATCCTAGTTGCAGAGGAACATAAATATGTTCTTAACACTCCGTGTCCAGCTGTCCCTACTGCTGAGTCAACTGATGTGGAGCGGAACCTCTATGACAAGTGGGTCAAGTCTAGTAATGTAGTCAAGTGCTACATGATGACCACTATGTCTAAGGTGCTCCAGCAACAACATCAGCACTATGACAAAGCAGCTGAGATTATGGATAGTCTCACAGTTACTTATGGGGAATCGGATAGAGCTGTCAGATTTAAACTCATGAGGGAAATCGTGAGTTGTAAAATGACTGATGCTAGCTCAGTGAGGGAGCACGTTGTTTCCATGACTCATCTCATGGATGAACTGACGTTGCATGGAGGAGGTATTGACGGGGAAGCCCAGGTCGATATCATACTCAACTCACTTCCGAAGTCTTTTGAGAACTTTAGGCTGAATGTTGTCATGAGTAAAAAGGAGTATACTCTCAATGAGTTACTCAGTGACCTCATGGCGGCTGAATCAGTCATGCAACCTGAAAAGGCAGTCTTGGTTTCTTCCGGTAATCGTCCTGCTTCATCGAAAGGTGCAAAAGGGGTGATTGGAAAGAAATTCAAGAAGACAGCCTTTAGAAGCAAAAGTTCTGGGAAAAAGAAGACTGTGACACCGGGGAAGAAGGGCAAGTGTTTCCGTTGTGGCAAAACTGGTCATTGGAAGAAGGATTGTCTGACCAAGCGGGTTAGACAAGGTACGTCATTAGCATTTGTAACGGAAACATGTTTAGCATCTGTTTCTACCCATTCGTGGGTAGTGGATACTGGAGCTACTGATCATGTTTGTTACACTTTGCAGGGATTCAGGCCGACAAGGCAGCTGAATGATGATGAGGTGACGATCTCCATGGGTAATGCTGCTCGTGTGTCTGCAGTAGCAGTTGGAGATGTTACATTATGCTTTCTAGACAATGTTTTGATTTTAAGAGATGTTTTGTCTGTACCGGATTTTCGGCGGAACCTTATTTCTGTTTCCAGTTTAATAAATGATGGATTTTCAGTTACTTTTGATAGTCATGTTACTATCAATGGCAATAACGGTGTTATCTGTCGTGGGATACAGAAAGACTCTCTTTATATCATAACTTGTTTGCATAAATCTTCCGTGAATGTTGCATATAACTCATTTAATCATAAGAAGAGAAAGTTTTCATCTTCTGATGAGGATCTTACATATCTATGGCATCTGAGACTAGGTCACATCAATCTAAAGAGGATCAAGAGACTCGTGGATGATGGAACGTTGGATTCAATCCAGGTAGTTCCACATCGAGTTTGTGAATCCTGTATAGAGGGAAAGATGACGACCAGGCCTTTCAAGGCAAGTCAGTCTCGAGCAAGTGATGTGTTGGAACTGATCCACTCTGATTTATGTGGACCTATGTCCACGCAAGCTCGTGGAGGATTTAAGTATTTCGTCACTTTTATTGACGATTACTCGAGATACGGGTATGTTTACTTACTTCACTATAAGTCTGAATGCTTTGAGAAATTCAAAGAATTCAAGGCGAAAGTAGAGAAGAAGTTAAACAAGAGCATTAAGTCATTACGATCTGATCGTGGTGGTGAGTATCTCAGTAACGAGTTCTTGCAGTTTTTATCAGAGCATGGGATTACATCCCAATGGTCCGCACCAGGCACTCCTCAGCAGAATGGTGTGGCGGAAAGAAGAAATAGGACTATTCTTGAAATGGTTAGATCTATAATGAGTTATGCGAACTTGCCTGTTTCGTTTTGGGGCCACGCGTTACTAACAGCGGCGTACCTGCTGTTACCTCTATGGATGTATACCAAAAGTCTGCGCTACCTGATGGCTTTCGGGCCATAGGTTGCAAATGGGTATACAAATGGAAGAAAGGTTCGAAAGGAGAAATAACGGCTTTTAAAGCCAGGTTGGTGGCGAAGGGTTATAGTCAAAAGGAGGGCATTGACTATGACGAGACCTTCTCACCGGTAGCCATGCTCAAATCCATTCGAATTCTTCTATCCATAGCAACACATATGGACCTAGAAATATGGCAGATGGATGTCAAAACCGCGTTTTTAAATTGGTACCTTGAGGAAGGTCGTGACATCTATAGGCTGCGGCACGCAAGTCCATAAGTGGTTTATCTTGACTGCTTTGTGTGACCGGTACATCTCAATGTATTGATAGGATCAACAGTGAGATGAACCATTCTACTTGACATATGAATGAGTAAAGATCTCGGTAACTTGGTCGGATCTAAAGTCTATTGAAAGTTGAGGGGCACACATGGTTTAACTGTCACTTTGACTTGCTATGGTGGAGAGTCTTACATGTACTCGTATATCTGCATCTTGGGTGATGGCAGTTTGTGTGGGGTTTTCTCAGGCTGGATTTAGATAACCATATCCGTTTAAGGATGGTGACATTCCCTGAGAAGCTCACGAGGTTTGTTATGCTAAGTCCTGCAGGCTGAATCATTGATTCAAGCATAAGCGATAAGGGTTGAGTGGTACTACTCAGGAATAATAAAAGATTAATTAATTACAACTAATTGTCATACGCTGAATTAATTAATGAATGTCTGAAACCTTAAATATGGGGATTAACCAAGTCAATGCAACCCGTTCCTAATAACGTGGTAATAAAGGGGTAGGTCAGCATTAATTCTCTGGTGGCATGAATTAATGTTTATTAATTAATTATGTTCTGGGTTGAACATGGAATTTTTTAATAGGAGGCCCACTCTATTATTTGCATTTGATCCCTGGTCTGGCCCAACACTGCTCAGGGCCCATTAGGGTTTATTAAACCCTAATAGCCCATTCTCAGATCTATATAAATAGATCAATCTCTCATTTTCCCACATAAGTTTTAAGTTTGATTTTCAAATCAGAAACCCTAGAGAGATTGTGAGAGAGTGGGCGGCTGTAGATCCGGTAGCGTATCCTCACCAGATTTCCGGATCGAGCAAGGGAACAGATCAGAAGATCAGATCTGTAAGAACACCATCGTTTTGATCGATTCCAGATCCAGATCTGCACCATCTTCATTGTCGTTATCGATCTAGATCTATAGATCAGTCCTTGGAGTTTAAGGTATCCCTTTGAATCTACGAATTAAATTAAATAGGAGCATGCATAGGGCATTTGCTGTCTGTCATGATATTTATTTTGATATCCATAAATCGAATCCGGAGTTTTAATAAATGGCGATTCATGTCGCCTATTGTAGACTCAGCTCCTACACTTGGAATATAGGCCTGGTTCACTGAGGATTTGGTTTCGATGAACAAAAACAGAGGATGCAGGATTCATCTTATTTAGAAGAGGGAATGGTTTTCTTTAGAGACAGAGTAAAGAAAACAAAGCAAAAGTGCCAAAGTGTGTAGCGAATGAACTTCCTAGGCGTACTATTTATAATCCTTTCAAATTAGATGGGATATTTTCTGAGATCAACTTATCAGTTATCATATCTATTGGAAGTCGATGAGTCACGCAGGAGTAGTCGAAGGGTTATAAGACTACCTACGTCTGCTAGATGTTTGGCTGCTAATCCTAGTCAAACAGTTGTGGGACATCTTGACTTTCAAAGGAAGGAGCATTTATTGCGTGCAGACGGCGGCATTGAATCAAGACAAGACACGTCATTCGAAGACAAGATTGTGGGAATGTGGACTTACACACGATACCATAATTACACCCAGCTGTTGATCTCAATTGAGAAGGATATAACCCCATCAATCCGATTCAACTAAAGATCTTTAACTCCTTCGAATTCGATTTGTCCTTCTCAAAAAAATTCAAATCCCTAACCCTTCTGAAAATTTTCGCATCCTTTTTCTCAAACCCTCTCCAAAATCCCTTACTCACATTCAAAATTCCCAACCATGGCAACAAATCCCGATTCTCCAATCACCCAAAATCAAGAACCAAGCAATACCACTCACCCTGAATCATCCCCTACTGAAAACCAAGAAAACTTTATCTCTTCATCCCCATTCCAACAACCCACCTTCATCTATCCAGCCATTAAAGATTCGCCATTGCATGTTCGACATGCATCCGGCTTCACCGGAGTTATGAGGATGGAAGACATTGATGAGTCAGTTCCATACAGTAGATTGGTGGTTTTTGCTCGGAAAAAGGAGTTATCCAGCCATACGACGGAGCAGAGGCGTCTGGCTCAAATTATGAAAGACAGAATCCTCTACATGTCTCTCGCCATCAAGCACATTCAACAGTGGATTATGGATCTTCTTGACTCCGAATCGCTGGTAAAATATCTTTCTGCTGAGCCTGATCACTTTCACCCACATATGGTCTCAGAATTTTATGCTAGGGCAGTTATGAATGATGATCAGAAATCATTCAAAACTTGTGTTTATGGAAATTTTGTGGAAGTTAGTGCTGATCTTCTTTCGAGGACATTTGGGCTTCGAAATTATGGGACAAAAATCTCTCAATACAAGGTCAATGATCTTGTTGAGATGGTGAAACTTTGGAATTTGTGGAAGAAACCAGGGGAGTTAAAAGACAAGAAAGGGCAGGTGGTTACATTTAAGGTTGCTACACCGATTAACACTCTGTCTGACGAATACAAGCTCCTTGCGGAGATAGTAATCAAGATGCACCAATGTGACGCCGGTTCTTACTTGGAGCTCTCTGCTAAGAAGTATGCTGTCATGATGGCAATGACAGATAACATTAAAGGAAATTGGGCAGAATTCTTCTTTGAGCGATGGGCTTAACATGCTCGGAGGAACGACCATATGGCAGTATATTGAACGTTCTCTTCGAACGTGAATTTTGGGCTAAAAATCAGCAAGTATTTGGAAATGTTGTTCACCAACACAGAAGTTGATCGTGGTGCAAGTATTCTTCCAATAGACTACTTTCCGACGACAAGGAAAGAACCCAAGCCAGTAAGCTTCAGAAATCCTCGAAAGTTGACTTGGAAATCTAATGTGGACAAGGACAAAACCACATCCCCTGAAGAACCAGATGTAGCCACTACGGCAATTCAAATATTGCAGCCGACTATCCCTATAACTGCTGAAGAGATTGCTCTACTCCAGATGAATGCTGATACAGATCATTGCTTCAAGAGTCTCGAGGACATTGAGAAATTGGGAAATCTACCAGTAGATCAAATCAACGAGATCATGACCGCAAAGGAAGCCGAACAACCTCCACTTGTTATTGGGGCTATTGCACTGGAAATTCCAACAAATAAGAGGTCTAACATCACCTCTCCTGCAGAGAAAGCAAAGAAGAGGACAAGGAGAAAGTTGGTCCTAACTTCAGAGCAGGAAGAATTAGAGAGAGCAGAAGCAGAGAAGAAGGATGCTGAAGCCGCAGCAGAAAGGAAGGCTACTGAAGTCTTAGAAGAAGAAGCTGCTGAAGATAATTTAGATCACATCCCTCTATCATCCAGATGTCTGAAAGAGCGCATTCAGGGAGTGAGAGAAACAAAGATAAAGCATAATGCTCAAAGAAGAGAGCATGAAAAGAGGCAATATAAGAAATTTATCATTGAGATGACATTCGAAGGGAGAGATAAAGAATTCGAATGAATCAAGACAGCTGCTGAAGAACATAAAGCTCAGAAGAAAGTCACTCAACTACTAGAAGGGGCATTTATGGAAGGTAATGCTGCCATGAAAGGGAAAGATATCAAAAGTGGAAGGATCACCGTTTCAATTCCCTTAGTTGACGATGAAGGAGCAAATATATCTGAACAAGATGTTATGTCAGACGAAGAGCATGATGAAGCACTTCGCGCCGACAAATTCGATAAGGAGGAATTGATTGTGGACTTAGGAAGCAGTTCCGATGAGGAACATCTTATCCGAAGGTCACCTAGACGGCTTCCAGGGAATCCGGAAGCAGGTTCTTCTGGAGTCGAGAAAGAATCAGATGACAAGGAAGGAAGTGCTGGAGATGAATCTGCTGAGCAGATTGGACACAAGGAGGAGCACTCATTTGCTGAGCACGAAGTCTGCTCTCCACAGATAGCTATGGAGGAACCGTCTGCTAGGAATGAGGAAGCAAATCCTGATGAAGCTCCTCACGCAGAAGTTCCTTCCGATGCTGAAATAGGAAACTATGAAAGGTTCCCTCCAACCTGCATCTCTGAATCCGATTCTGATGAAGGACTCAAAAATGTTTATGATGCAAAATAATTGAGGAAGATCTCCACGGAAAACAACAATCAACTTCGTATACCATTCAATGGACTTCCTGATCCTAAATTCAAGTTGGGAAGGTTCTCTCAGTGGTGTACTGAGACATCATCTGAAGATTAGGTAAACTCTAACTTTGAAACATTTGGACGAGACATTGAGGATTTTGTGGATTTGATGGTGGAGATGGAGATCAAGGAAGTATTCGCTGGAGAACTGGAAGAAGGAGTTTAAGGAGATACACTAAAACAAGAGCTAAGGAGATGGAAGAAATATGATTATATTTCGAGAGAGCTTTGCTTAGAAGAAAGAGAAATGTTGATGGCATGGAAATGTCTAAACTTTTGGAGATGCGAGGAGCAATGGGCAAATAATTGGATGGATCAATCCCCCTGTTCCAAACAGTATAGTGATAAGGCTGTTCTAGCCAAGCTCCAAGTCATTAAGGCTCATCGGCTAACATCTTCCTCACATTCCTTGCCGGAGTCTACATTTGCTCCGGATGGGCTGTCTGACACTCACATCCTACTATCTAAGCGTCAAGCCCGAGCAGCTGCTGAATACAAGAAACGCCAAGCTGAACTTGTGAAGTTCGAAGAAACAAAATTACAAGCTCGATTAGATGCTATTCGAGAGGAAGAAGAGCGCCAAGCCAGGAAGCTTGAGTTGGTCAGGTTTCGCGACATAAACAAGGAAATGCGGGCTTATGCGCTAGAACTAGATGCTGGAGGAAGCTGCAATGACTACTGCTGAAGCAGAGTACCTGTCAGCTAACGAAAATGAAGAGTATCTGCTAACCCTTGTCGTTGAGGTAGATACTGCTGAGCCAGTGACCACAGAAGACCCAATGGAAGAATTCTCCACGTCCACTGCTAGGACTCGAGCAATCATCATTCCCACCACCTCATCTTTTCTAGACACTCTGATCAGTTCTTTTGAGCTTCCCACTTTCTTAAATTCCATAGTACAACAGGCTGTCCAAAGTGTTGTATTCACCATGTCTGAGAGAATGGTGATGGAGGCCACTGACATAAGGAGAGAAATTGTCGTAGTCAAAACAAATGTTGATACCGTAACGGCCAGGGTGAATTCAGTCGAGCTGATGTTTCTTCTGTCAAGGCTACTGTGCAGGAAGTAAAGGAAGACGTAGCAGAGCATAAACAGCAGGTGGAGAATAAGGTTAATTCTTTTTCCTCCAGATTTTTGGATGCAATCAAAGAGGGGGAAGCAAGGAGGATTGCTGAGGCTGCTGAGAGGAAGAAATAAAAAGAAGCTCGAGCTATTTCCAAAGAAGAGAAGAGGAAAGCTCTTGAAGAGCTAAAGCAGAAGGAAACAGAGCTGAAAATCAAGATGCTCGAAGAGGAAAATGAGAGGATAGCTAAGGATCTTGAGTTAGAGGCCGCTGAACGTGCAGCTGCTAAGGAGTTTTTGGACTCATTTGTGCAGATGGCATCAAGCAAATTCGATGAACTTGACAAGCTAAAGAAGCCTGCTCCAGACTCCTGACTGCATTCCGTTCTGGTATTTTGACTTGTCTCTGTCTATCATTTTCATTGTATCTGTAATGAATTTATCATATGAATGAAAATTGATCAGACTGAGACAACCTCTCATTGTCAATCTCTGATTTTCACTACGTGCCCTAGTTGAAATACACTATTTGTGTATTCAACAATTGCATTTTGATGACAATTATATCTTGAGATTGATACAGAGAAATGCATGCTAATTCTTGGGTGCTAGACATTGTAGCACAACATTTATGTGATTAATCAAGAAATATTTTCCAGCATTTATTGAGGGGGAATGTCATTTTTTTTTATCTGCTAGAACTAAGATGGATAAACTCTGTGTTAGATTGCTAGGTTAGCATAGTCTTGTAAACACAGACATTCTTTCTCTTAGCTGCAGCAAATGATAATAAGCTTTGATAGCACCAAAAAGGGGGAAATTGTTGGGAAATTATTCCTAAAATCTCCCTTAGGATTTATTTGTAAAAAGGTTTTGTTGAATCAAACCTTAGCATTTGGTCGATCATTTGCTGAATTCTAGATAGTCTAGCATATCTTGTAATGTCATGTATAGGTCATATATTGAGTTGTAATAGACTAGTTTTCTAGAAGGTTTCCTAGCAGACATCGGAGAATGTCGTTCGCTAGAAGTCAGATGATAGCAGAATGCTAAGGCATTAGCATTTGCTAACCTTCAGCAAACTGCTAAAGACGCTAGCAAATAGAAGTCAAAAGGAACCAAAAGTCAGCAGAAGTTGCAACAGCAGACTACACATCTAGCATATTGCCAAGGATATTCATCTAGCAGATTGTGCTAAAAGATCCTAGCAAACCAAGACAGTCAAAAGACTAAAGCCTTACTCCCGTTCTGACAAAAGTAAGCACAAAGGACGAGGCTTTCCCGAAGTAGTTCGGAAAGTACAGATCAACGCCAAAAGCGACTACTCAAGTCAAATCACTCTCGGACAAAGGAGCCGTTGTCTCTAACTGATATGGAGATTCAAGATTTGAATCTCCACCTATAAAAGGCAGGTCCAAAAGTGAAAATCGACTACTGCTTCTATCACTATCGACATTCGTAAACATCCTAAGTGTGAGATTCCTTTAACAAAGCGAACAAGTGAAAAGTGGTCAGTTGAGAGCTCGTGATTTAGAGTATTTAAAGCTCTCAACAACGAGAAGTGTCTTTCATTGAATATCTGAAAATTCTCTTCACAGATTCCTTAACTTTGGTTGAGAATCTTCAATCATTGGGATAACTTCTATCCTAGAAAGATCCAACAGTCATTCCTAGAAAGGATTGACTCTGACGGGCTTTAGCCACAATTCTGTAAAGTTTAGAGGCAAACTATAAAAGCCTCACAACCACGAATGACAAGTCTCTCCAAGGTTTTAATCTTGTCTTTGCTGTAGCTGTTATTGGAGAAGAACAAAGTAACAGAGGATAGCTTTGTCGTGGCCGGTTCGACAGTTCGCCGCCTACCGCAAGTGTCTGAGCAATTCCTTGTATTTCATATACTTTTCTAGTGGAATTCTTAGCATTTCGGCTAAGGAGTGGACGTAGATCTATTAGATCGAACCACTATAAACATTGTGTTCATTTACTGTCTTATTGCTAACTGTTTTAAAAACTAATTTAAAACCTAGCAACAGAGTTGCTAGTGTATATCAGTGAAGAAACTTAATCTATTCATGAGTTTATATAATCTTCAAGGGAAAACATAAGTGTAAGTGACGATTAATCATTCCGATGCATTTCGTGTTCTTGTTTAAACACGACAACTCTGATATTTAAGGACCAACACATAAGATCAGCAGACATTCACCAACCAATCAGCAACCAGCAAAACCACAGCATCCACATTCAAATTTGTTGAATACACGAAAAGTGTATCTCAACTAATGCACACACAAGAAAAATCAAAAGTGGACAATGAGATTTTGTCGCGAATTTGATGATTTCATATATGATTGAGAAGTTTCAGATTACAATGAAATCAATCAGAAAAAAAATGTACGAGGCTAGAGAGAGATGTTATCTTTATGCATCAGGAGCAGGCTTTGACATGTCAATTGAATCCAGTTTGTTCATTGTCATCGCCATAAATTTATCAATGTATTCTTGGCGAGCCTCCTTCTCCTTTGCTTCTCTCTCCAATCTTTTCTCCATCTGTTCCATCTTGATCACCATTTCCTTTCTCTTCAGATCCTCTATTTTGAGCTTTCGCTCTTCTTACTGTCTTGCGAGCTCAGCTTCTTCTTCTTTCAACCTTGCTTGCTCAGCAATCCTCAGTTCTTCCCCCTCTTTGATCGCATCAGAAAAGGTGGCAGAAAAAGATTTGAAGTTTGCAGTTGTCTCTTCCTTATGCTCAACAATGTCAGATTTCACTTCAGCAACTTTAGTTCTGAGTTCTGAGACTTCAGATTGAACCTCGTCTATTTCTCTCCTTATATCAGATGCTCCCACCGCCATTCTCTCAGACATTGTGGACACAACAAATTGTACGATAAGTTGTACCACAGAATTCAGGAAGGAAGGGAAATCATGAGAACTCACTGGAGGAACAAGGAACGATGGAGTTGAAGTCATTACAAGTGCTTGACTTCTAGCAGTGGAATCCTCGTCCATCATAACATCTGTTACACCATGAGCTACCTGATAGACAGCTTCTTCTTCAAATTAGCGCTGGGCTGCTTCCATGCCTTGGATGCATTGAGCTAACCGCCAGACCTTTGCTTCTGCATCAGCACGTTCAACAGCCTGTGCTTCATCGGCTAGTGCTTGAAAATACTCGGCCTCTGCTGCTAGCATCTCCTCTTCTTCTAGCATCGAGGCCTCTGCTTGAGCCTCAGCCAATTTCTTGGCTTGATCAAGTTTTTGTTGAGTGGCAGAGTATAGAGCTTCCTCATTCATTATTCTCTGTGCTCCATCCGAGATTTGATCATTTGCAACAGCTCTCTCTGTCTCTTCTCGTATTGTATCAAGAATATAAATTTCCAGAAACGAGACAATTCTGCGATCACCATCCTCAATCTCTACGGCTTCTTCCTGTTCTTCTTCATCAGCGATCCTGGCCATCAAACTTTCCTTCTTAAGTTTCACATATTCTGCTTGTCGTCGCCTGTGCTCAGTAGCTGCTCGTGCTTGGCGCTTTGACAGCTCGATTATAGCATCGGACATACCATCAATACCAAAGGTTGATTTGGGCAAGGTCTGTGACTCGGAGATCAGCCTGTGAGCCTTAATAGCTTTGATTCGGGCAAACACTTGTTTATCTAAAAAATTGCATGGCACCAGCAATCTGGTCAATCCAACCATTCGCCCATGCTTCTTCTGTTCTCCAAAAGTTGGCTCCTCTGAATGTGAACACCAACTATTTCTCCTCAGAGCTCAGTCAACACCTGAACTCATCCGCCAATATCTTCCCTTCAAGCGTCGTCTCGTCAATCTCAGTATAGAAAATGTTGGTGATATCTCTTTCAACTTCAGCCAACACAAACTCTTCAATTTGAATGACCATGGGGAAGAGATCGGAATTTACCTCCTCAGCTAGATCGACAGGTGCACACATCTGCGCCACTCTCCAGAGTTTGAATCTTGGAGCTGGGAGTCATAGGAATGGAACTCGGAGTTCCTCATTAGATCCAGCGGAGATCTTCTTTAAGGTCTTAGCATTAAAGACATCAACCGACTCTCCGTCTGAATCAGATTCAGAAAAGCAAGTGTCGACGAAGCCTGGATCCTGCTCAAGATGTACCAGAGTCTGCTCTGGCTCAGTAGTTGGAATCTCAACACTTTCTACAGCGGCACGAGCCTCTTCCTCAATATTTGCAAGGTGAGCGTCATCCTAAGCACCAGCACTTCCAATGCTACTAGCAACTTGCTCAGCAGCTGGTCTCTCAGCACTTGCATCAGCTGGTCTCTCAGCACTTGCACCTCCAACACTGCTAGCGTCTTGCTCTGCATGCTGACTTGAACCGGAAGTGCCAACACCCTTAGCATGGTGTGGCGCAACATCAGAATCAGAGCTATTGCTACCGCTTGGCTCAGCATTCGGATCTCTGAACAAAATACTTCCTTTGCCTTTTGGATCTGGTTGCTCAGTGAATGCTCCATCATGAAGCATTAGATCAAATGCTTCATCAGATAGGGCTTCCTCTTCAGGCACTATCTTCTCAGCAGCAACAGGTTGAGGAGTGAATGCAACATGAATCACTTTCTCCTTACCTTTTGTGATAGCAGTGGTCTCTTCCATTGCTCCTGCTAGCAGCTGTGCGGCTTTCTTCGATGCTAGCCGGTCAGCGTCTTTCTTAGCTTCTTGCTCATCAGCAGCCTGCTTGACCTGCTCAAAGTTTCAATCTCTGGCGTCAAAGTTTATCAGCCCTATTTCTCTTCGTCTCTCTTATCACTTTGAGACGCTCCTCGAGAGCTCGTTCAGACAATGGAGTGTTGTCTAATGTTTCTTCAGCAGCTTCCTTCTCTGCTTTCTCCTTCTCGGGGGTCAGAATAAGCCTCTGCCTTGTCTGCCGTTTTGGCTTCTCAGGAGAAGCAACGTCAAACTTCTTCCTCTTTGTTATGAGGATTGCTATCGCACATAGAATTGGTGCTCGCTGTTCGGCTTGTTTCTTGGCTATGATCTCCTCAATTTGATCATCGGGCAAATGGTCGAGGTTCTCAATTTCTTCCTAGTTTTGAAGCACTTCTCTGTTTCTGCATTCTTTCTCATTGTAGCAAATTCTTCAGCAGTTAGAGGAATGGCTGGTTGCAGCACCATCTCACCAGTAGATGTCTTTGTAGCTAGGGTGGGTTGAGTTGAAGCTTGCTTCTTCCAAAGGGGAATAAAATCTATTGATAGCAGGGCTTCTCCTTCATCAAGCTCCTCTTCTGTGAAAATGGTCTCCAGGAACTTGATTATCCTCAATCCAAAATTGACATTAGACGTGAAGGTTCCTTTGCCTAGCTTTATCTTTAAATTCTTTTTGGCGTGGTCCAACCACCGCTCGAAAAAGAATTGAGCCCAGTTGCCATTGATGCCATCCACCAGAGCCATCAACACAACATACTTTTTGGCCGATAACTCCGAGTACGAGCCGACATCACATTGAAACATCTTTATCACAAGCTCAGCAAGGAGCCTGCAATCCTCCTTGAACTGGTGTGTGGGAGTGGCTACCTTCCATGGGTGTGACGGGTCTTCCTATATCTCCGGCTTCTTCCAATCATTCCACCTCTCCTTCATTGCATCGATTTGTACCACTTTATAAGTAGAGACACGGTCGCCTGAGTTCCTCAACCCAAA
This sequence comes from Plectranthus barbatus, assembly GCA_026898455.1. NCBI lineage: Eukaryota > Viridiplantae > Streptophyta > Magnoliopsida > Lamiales > Lamiaceae > Plectranthus > Plectranthus barbatus. The sequence goes on along the minus strand of JAPKLW010001006.1, from coordinate 222,995 downwards.
CGTTGCTGCAAGGACGTTGGCCTCTACGGTGATGATGGTACCAAATACAGAGGTTGTAAATGACTTATAGTCATTGAAAATTTCCCTTGAATAGAATTCAGAGACCATGTGGGGACAAAATCTCTTTGGTTGTGCAGATCGGTATTGAACCACTTTTGCATGCATGAGGGCATTCGTGACCCATTCAGGAAATTGTTCAGTAGCTAGGGGAGTGTACAAAATCCTATCCTTTAACACCTGCGCCGCGCGCTTCTGAGCCTCAGAAAGCCCAGATTGTTCCTTCTTTCGGGCGAGAGAAACCAAGCAAGAGTAAGGAATCTTGGTGTCGATGTCATCTCTGGTTACAATATCTGAGAACTCGGGTTCATGCCATTTATCTAACCTTGTGCCTTCAGCGGGTTTGTAATAGAATTTCGGTATGTTCACAAAAGGGTTGGAGGATTCAGGGTTAGACATCTTTGAGAGGAGAATGAGAGTATTTGGAAGGCTCTGGGATTCTAGGGATTCAGAATTGTTCAAAGTGTGGAATGATTTGAACGATGAATGAGGTTTAGTGTTTATACCTTCTAACTCAGGATCCAACGGCTGGGGAAACACCTTTTTCGGATTCAATCAACGACTCAGATTCAGCGCGACCTTTTGTATGGTCTCCCACGTTCCAAAAATGCTCGAGTGCTTTTGATGTGTCGCCTTCTGATTCGTTGCAGTCGTCTGCACACTTTAAATGCACAGTGTCCGGTCCCATCGATTCAAATTTAAAATTTCCCGCTTTGACTTTCTGAGACTGCTGAGAGCTTGGACTCAGCAATCTGCAAGAGTAGAATCCCTTAGTACTCAAATATACAATTGAAAACTAATGCTCAGCATTCACGTGCTAGCAACAGATATTCTAGCTTCCAAATCTTTCAGCATCCTCATAATATCTACTGAGAGCTTGGACTCAGCATTCAAGATCTTGTATTAAATATCTTGAGCCCTTCGTCGTTTGATCACATTCCATCATTTCTGTGTCCGATTGGACATCCCTTGCATATCTGTTGATCACTCTCTCTCTGCGACTTTTCGAATTCCGAGAGAGGTACTGAACCAACGTGATCTTTTTGAAGATTTTTCTCGTCCATTAATTATGAGAAAAGATAGGGCTATTTTTGCTTATAAATAACACCTTGTGTAGAGACTCTTGGCCTCACTCTTCTGCCTTTCTATATCCCTTCTTCCCTGCAATCTTCAAAAAAAAATTCTTTTTCTCGAAAACAAAAATGTTTTCTCCACGAGATCTTACTGTTCAGAGCAATCAAATCCTCCATGAATCCGGCATGTACATCGAGTATGAGTTGGATTACATGGTTACAGAGGAGGTGATGGCTGGCCTCCGCCAAAATGGACTTGAGAAGTTTGTCTGCTTGACTCCTCATCTCAAACAGTTCATCCATTCCTGCGTTCCTGCTGAGAACGCAGTATACAGCGTCTTCCAAAATTAGCTCGTCCAATAGACGCCTGATACATTTGCTATGGACTTCGGCATTCGCCGGGGTCCCATGTCAGTATGGGAATACTGCCGAGAGGAGACGGTGCCAGAATGGACAGCTTGGGATAAGTGGAGGCACTCTCCCGTCTTTGACTTTAGTCCGACGGCCTCCGCGTACGGTCTTTAAACATCGTACAGGGTGATTTTCGACATCATCAGTAACATGATCATTGACTTTGATCGTGATGAGTCGGATTGCACTAGGGAAGTGTGGAGAGCCATGATGGCTTTCGACAACAGGGCAGACATGGACTGGGAAGCGTTCATCTTCCAGGGCATACGAGAGTGCGTCCAGGATTTTTCGGATGTTCCGCTCCCTTCCGGAATTCAGTTGAGTTGGCACCTTGAACGGAGATTTCCAGACATCACTGCGGGCCGCTCCAATCTCAAGGATACTGACTTCTATCCCTTGTCCACCTTACTAGTCGTAGACATTGTAGCTCTCCTCCTTTCTTTGTATGATGTAAATTCCCTTGTATATAATAAATATTGAAATGAAAATTAATTTCTCACTTTATTGTTTCTTCATGCTGAGTTACTCATGGTTGAGTCTTGCCTTGCATCCATAACATAGGAACTGCTGAGAGTTACAACTCAATAGTCATTGACTTAGCAATTTCATCTTCTAGCACACGTCCCGAATATAATCGCATATACATAAAGGTCTGCTGAGAGCTAGGACTCAGCAATCAAACATTTAGCTGACAGTAATTCAACAACTATATTCAGAAGGACAAACGTAAGCTGGGATACATTTTTCTCATAACTCTTCAAGAAATCCAGAAATCCAAAATTAATGAAGATAACACATCATTCGTCCACAACATCGTCTAACTCCATAAGGGCTAACTTAATGCACAATTCCTTAAATCAGGCCTCAGCTAGCGGTTTAGTAAAGATGTCTGCTAGATGATCTTCAGTGCATATATACTTCACATCAATATCTCCTTTCTCTTGATGATCTCGAATAAAATGACGTTGCATGTCGATATGCTTAGTCCTTGAATGATGGACTGGATTTTCGGTTATGCACATCGCACTGTTGTTGTCGCTGTAAATTGGCACACATTCTGGAGAAATATCATAATCTTGTAACTGTTGTTGAATTCACAAGACTTGCGAGCAACAACTAGGAGCTGCTACATACTCTGCTTCCGTGGTAGATGTAGCTACTCAGTGCTGTTTCTTGCTAAACCAACTAATCAACTTGTGCCCGAGGAATTGGCAAGTGCCACTTGTGCTCTTTCTGTCAATTTTGCACCCTCCATAGTCTGAGTCAGAATAGCCACATAGTGAAAGACCATCAGACCTTGCATACCAAATTCCAAGTCCTTCTGTGCACTTTAGGTATCGGACGATCCTCTTAGCAATATCCAAGTGAGATTTCTTAGGATTTGTTTAGTATCTTGCGCACACTCCAACTGCATAAGATATATCTGGTCTGCTAGCAGTTCACATCTTCTCGTCCTTCATCGAGGCTGATTTGACAACTTGTGCTAATGGGAATCCTTAGACTCTTGGTCTTCTCTGGGCAATACTTAGCGATCAGGTCGCAAGTATACTTCTTTTGATGAATAAATATCCCCCCATATGATTGCTTGACTTAAAGTCCAAGGAAGTAGGACATTCTTCCCATCATGCTCACCTGAAAATTGCTCTACATGAGCTGAGAAAACTTCTCACATAGCTTCGAATCCTTCGAGCCAAGTATGATGTCGTCCACATATAAATGTACTAGAATGATACTTCCTTCATCTTTGATTCTGAAAAGAGTCTGATCAATCTGTCCCTTCGTGAATCCATTTGCTAGTAAAAACTTAGATAAAGTTCCATACCACGCTCTTGGTGCTTGCTTTAAGCTATACAAGGCTTTCTTGAGCCTATACAATTAATAACCTTGCTCGAAGCCAGGTGGCTGCTCAACATACACTTTTTCTTTGAGCTCACCATTCAAAAAAGAATTCTTTACATTCATTTGCAATACTGGGAATTCGTTGTGTGCAGCATATGCGAGGAACAGCCGAATTGCTTCCAAATGAGCCACTGGAGCAAACGTCTCATCATAGTCCATTCCCTCGCATTGTCTGTAACCTTTTGCTTCAAGACGTGCTTTGTTTCGAACGACCATTCCTGACACGTCCTTCTAATTCTTAAACACCCACTTTGTTCCAATAACGCTCTGATGCTCTGGTCTATCTACTAGATCCCACACATGATTCGCGTGAACTCTGCTAGCTCCTCCTGCATAGCATTCACCCAATCTGGACATCGTAGAGCATCTTCCACCTTCGTAGGCTCCTCGTGCGAAATATAGCATGCTAGCATCGCATTCCCTTGTCGCATCAGAGTTGGATCATTGATGTTACCAAGAACATCATCCAAAGGATGATTACGTAACCATATTGGCCTCGGATTGCTAGATCCTGGAACGTCAGCATCTGCCTCGCCTGCTGGATTGTTGTCTGCTACAACATTCTCCTCAGCAATCTCCGGGATGTCAGCATTTTGATTCTCAGCAATGGGAACTTTAGCAATAGGACGCTCAGCACCTACAACTTCAGCAACCGGAATTTCAGCATCTTCAGCAACGTTCTCAACAACCGGAACCACAACAACGGGTAACTCAGCAACGCCTTTGCCAAGACCTTCAGCAATGCCTACACCTTCTTCAGCAGCGGGAGATGGCTTTGAGATTTCCTCATCTTCTTCGTCTAGAGATCCCATGACTTCAAGATTATTATTAAGATGAATTTGGGAGGTGGCCTCAGCATGATCATTAGCAACACAGGCCTGGTCAGCAGTCTGATCACCTTCTGAGTGCGTCGTTGCTGGATAAGAATCACTCACAGACCTAGTCGAATCAATACTCATATTTTTCGAAAGAATTCAAGATTGATTGATTATGGACATCATTCGTCTCATGATTACTATCCCTTTGCTCTTTGATAACCCTGCGCACTAGAGTAGACTCATAAAAAATTACATTGCATATCAAAAATTACTTTCCCTTTAACACTTGATAACCTTTGTCAGAAGGGTGTCCATATCCTAGGAAAACACCTTCATCAGACTTAGGCGAAAAAGTGTTAAGTTTTGACTTCCCATTATTATGGATATAACATGTAGAACCGAGGGCAGGAAAATGAGTGATTGAAGGCTTATGACCATTATACACTTCATAAGGAGTTTTGTTGAATATGCCATTTACAGCGCTCCTATTTTGAGTGTAACATGCAGTCATCACGGCTTCTCCCCAATACTTTCCACTCAATCCAGAGTCAGCAAGCATGGACCGGACTGCTAATCCATTCTGCTGGGAAGTCCTGGACTTCTCATGACCAATAAAGGCTTCTGCGCAAAAATCCATCAAGATTCCATTGCAGAATTTGGTTCCATTGTCCGATTGGATCCTTTTCACCGTCACCTCTTTGCTATTTTGCTCTTTAAGAATCAGCTCCGGTTGAAGGATATTGACTTCGTCCTTGGTCCTTAGCAAGCGAACCCATATGTACCTCGAAAATTCATCAACAACCACTACAATATAAATTTTCTTACTTACAGTGGATGGAGTGACTGGCCCGAATAGATCCATGTGCAAGAGCTCAAGGATCCTTTCTAATGTGGCCTTTTCCGGGTTTGACTTGAATGATGCCTTTGTCTGCTTCCCTTGTTGGCAAGCTTTACACACACCATCCTTTTGAAAGGTTTCTTTGAGCCATCCTTCAACGAGCTTGTGCTTAGCGAGGTGGTTGATGATTTTGAAATTAAGATGCGTCAACCTCTTGTGCCAAAGCCAATTCGTCTCCTCTTTGTTCAATGCTACGAAGCATGAATGTTGTTGACCCTTTGCCAATCCATAATGTATAGGCCACCCTTGCGGATGCCTCTTAGCTTCACTTCTCCTGTAACATTGTCAACAATCTCACAACCAGTACTTATAAAATAAACATTGTACCCATTTTCAGTATGTTGGATGATGCTTAGGAGATTATGCGCAGTCGATTCTGCTCGATGCATCCTCGTCCAATTATTCTTCCTTTACTGTTGTCACCGCAAATGACGTTTGGATCATACACTCTTTGAAGATCTGTGAATAATTCTTCTTGCCCCTTCATATTCAGTGAACAACCACTATCAAGGATCCACTCATTTGACATTCTTGATGTCTTAGCGCTCGGATCCTGTTCCTGCAAAAGAAATCAGGTTGATTTAGGTACCCGCTTAGCATCGGGTCCTGCAGGATTAGCGTGAACCATTGTTCCTTTCGGAATCCACATCTTGGTGATTCTCAAAATTTTCTTCTTGATATCACCATCAGCAACCTTCTCAACCTTTCGATATGCATGTTTAACATGTTGTGCATGAGGTGGAGTGGTGATCTTCTTAGCCTTCACAGTCCTTTCAAATGAAAAGTGTTTGGACTCGGGCCTCACATAGGTGTTCCTCCTATATGGTGTGTATTGATGATAAAGAGGTCTTACTGCATGAGTTAACCTACTTGCCCCTAGCAAATATAGGATTTGGCTTCCCAGCATTAGGAACATAATGCTTAGCTCTCATCCTCGATTTTGCTGAGTAAGCCTGTCTAGCAGACACACGGTAAGTGTTCTTCTGAGATACACGGTAAGCCTGTCTAGCAGACACACGGTAAGCATTCATCCGAATACGCCTAGCATCCTGCTTGACATTTTGCTTAGCATTTTGCTGAGTATTCTGCTGAGCATTACGCCTAGCATCATGCTTGACATTATGCTTAGCATTCTGCCTAGCAGTGGATGACTCAGCGATCATCTTATCTTTGCCTTTATCATCAGCAAACAATTTTTCAGCAGAAACAAAAATAACATTCTTTTTTCGCTTCAAAGTCTCATTATTGTTGTTACGACTATGCCCAACTCCAGATCGGTCATAATGACGTCTATGTTGGCTAACAAGGTTGTTTAAAACATCATTGCTCGTCGTGTACGCGCAAATGCACTTTTCATTAGCTTTGCTTTGCAAAGTTAAATTCTCATTTTCAAGATTTTCAAAATCTTCATAAAGAGTGGGGAATTCAGCTTTGAGTTTCGAAAAATCCTCACTTTCAGACCTTAGTCTTTCGACTTCCTCGGTCATTGATGTGACTTTTAATTTGAGTGAAGCATTCTCTCCTACGATAGTATTTTTGATTTCACACATCTTAGAAAATTTAATGGAAAGCTTCGTAAGATAATCATCCTCAGAATCTAGAAAGGATTCCTCCGATTCATGCGTGATTGCTAAGCTAGGAGTACTAGTAGAGGTTACCTCAAGATTGTCGACTGCTAAAGCCGATTCACCAGGTTGCTTTGCATCAGCATTTACTTCATCTTCCTCCACAATATTTTCCATCAGCACCATCATGGCTTCTTCTTCCTCGTCGGATGGATAATATTCTTCTTTGTTATCCGGAATATCAGGTACTTTAATCCTTGTCAGCAATGCCTTGGTCACTGCTTGGACAGCTCTTTGCTCAAACCTTTTTCGGAGGCGCTCCCTTTCTTCCGGACTCACCTTTGGACACTCATGCTTTAGATGATCATGAGATTTGCACTCGAAGCATGTCCTGGGCTTCTTTTATGATGGGCAATGGATTGAAGCAATCTTTGCTTCCTTTTCAGCCTTAGCTTCCATCATCATCTTCTGGAGCCTCCTCATCTGCTCTTCCAACTCATTGATCTTTTGGTCTTCACTCTAACTGCTAGAGGTTGAAGGGATCTCCTTGGTTGGTGTTGCAATAGCAGATCTCTCCTGGTTGTGGAAAGGCTTCTTTGGCTGCTTCCAGTTGCCAGTATCTCTCTTGACAAAGTACGCCAAGTCCTCAGAGTTTCCAGCATTTGATGACGTAGGTTGCACCAAAGCAGCCTCGTTCTTCTTTGATTGTTGTATAATGAACTCATGACCTTTAAGTTGAGAAAATACCTCAGATGTCGTCATTTTGCTGAGATCCTTCTCACTTAGGCTCGTCATCTTGACAAACCAATCACTTCCTGGGAAGAGTTTTGATATTATCTTATTGTTCATCTCCCCATTGTCATATGCCTTGTTCACGTTCTTGAGCTCTCCTATGATTGTGTTGAACCGTTCTTCCATGGTCTGTATCGTTTCACCTGGAATCATAGAAAAAGACTCATATTTATCTACAGCTACCTGTAGTTTGTTGCGTCTCATCTGCTCAGTTTCCTGGGAACATTCGCACACGTAGTCCCACATTTCCTTAGCTGTCTTAAAGTCAAGGGTTTTTTCGGCCATCAAGGGGGGTAGACAATCAACTATCAACTTCATTGCTAGGTATTCCAGCTAACTCCTCTTCCTATCTTCCAACATCTATTCTTCATATAATTTTGGTACCATTTCAGGACGTGGTTGACCATCATGATTTGGATGGGTCCTTTGGTTAGCACATCTCACATCTCAGGATGGATACTTTGAAGCTGGATGGTTGCCATCTTCCTCCATGACTCGAATTTCTCTTTGTTGTACTTGGGTAGAGTATGATTCATCATCTTGCAAGCTTTTAGATACCTGAGTTAAACAGAAAGCAATAGAGAAGTGCAAGGAAAAGGTAGATCTGGTCAAAAGCGACTCAGAAACGGAGAGTCTGTTATGACCTACCTTCTGATACCACTTGTTGGTCCCGATTTACCAGAGTCGTTGTGCTTAAAATAGAAACACGAAATGCAGCGGAAGTACTTAAAAACTCTAAGTTATACACTAGTAACTTGAAGTTACTAGGTTTTAAATCCAAACAGGGAACAATAAAACAGTAAGTGAGATAGAATTTATAGTAGTTCGATCAATAGATCTACGTCCACTCCTTAGCCGAAATGCTATGAATTCCACAAAAAAGATATCAGAATACAAAGATTCGCCAACACATGCAACAAGTGGTGAACTTTCGAACCAGCTCCTACACATTTATCCTCCGTTATCCTTCTTCTTTTCAGGCGCAGCTCTGGCTGAGTCAAGGGCACACCTTTGTAAAACTCACCTTTAATACTTTTGGAAGTTTTAGAGTTTCTTCCAAACTTTCCTTTGATTTTGGCTAAACGCCCGTCCTAGTCAATCGCTTTTCAAGAATTGACTACTGGATGCTTCCAAGATTGGAAGGTATCCCAATGATTGAAGATTCCTGATCTAAGTCAAGGAATCTCTTCAATGAAGTGTCAGTTAATCAATGGGGACACTTTGGTAGTTGAAAGCTTTGAATACTTTTCGAATGTTGGCTTTAAATTGGTTGCTCTCTAGCTTTTTGCTTTTGTCTTTGGAATCTTGTGTTCGAGTATGAGTTCATTGTATTGAATGAGCAGTTGTTTGTGTCTCTGTTTAGACTTCGCTTTTATATCTGGATATTCAAACATTGAATCTCTAGACCCGTTAGATGTAGGGTTTGAGTCTACGATGGACAACATGAGTTTCCATTAATTAAATTCTTGCCAAGGATCGTTCTTAGGGTATCAGGAACAAATTTCAATTAAATAAATCATGCGATCCTATGCATGCTCCTACAAAATTAATTGTAGAGGATGGATTTAGAAAATACCTGATTTCACTGTTTGATCTACAGATCTAGATCGGAGCCAATAATGATGAATTAAACTTAGATCTGAGATTGAACACCGGCGATGGAAAGTTGTTCCTACAGATCTGATCTTCTGATCTGTTCCCATGCTCCTTGGAAATCTGGTGAGGATTATCTACCAATTTGGATCCGAGATCTGGAGAAATCGATCAATTTCTCCCACCAGATCAACCGCGCCGCCGTTCTCTCTCAATATACTGAAAACCCTAATTCTTAATGATCTGATAGAGAGAAGGCCTTTATATAGGGTTAGGGTTTTGAGAAACCCTAACCCTAATGGGCTTGAGCAGTTCATGGGCCAGACCAGGGACCAAATGCAAATAATAAAGTGGGCCCTCTTTATTAATTAATACTTCATTGTTTAACCCATAACATAATTAATTAATAAAACATTGTTTTCACCTTCACCACGGTAACAATGCTGACTCGCCCCTTTATTACCACGTAATTAGGAACGGGTTGCACCAAACTAACATGATCCATATATTTAAGGTTTTAGACATTCATTAATTAATTTGGCTTATGACAATCAGCCATAATTAATTAATCTCTTATTTCCTGAGTAATACCACTCACTCCTTTTCACTTATGCCTGAATTAAATAATTCAACCTGCAGGGTTTAGAATAATGAACCTTGTGAGCTCCTCAGGGAATGTCAACATCCTGAAACGGATATGCTTACCTAAAGGTCCAGCCTAAGCAGGTCACACACAAATTGCCAACACCCAAAATACGAGTATTAGAGTACACTTAAGACTCGCGACCATGGTAAATCAGTGTGGTCTGATAAGTTAGGATTTTTGCCAACATATCTTATTGTTCTTTGACTGATTGTGTAATGTTCAGATCGTTTTTTGCATCTTTTTCGTGCATGAATTGGTTTTGTACTTGGAATGTCGTGTTTGATGAATCATGCAGGTTTTTAGTCGAAAAAATAGAGAAGAATCAGGATTCCAGTTTCAGCACCTCGTCAATCGATGAAGAGGCTCGTCGATCCACGAGGCAAAGAAAGCACAGCGCTCGACGAAGGGAAGAGGAAGATCGACAGAAGCAAAGGTCGCGTCGATCGTTGCCAATGCTTGTCGATCGACGAAGATGTTGAGGAGCAGCGATCAATGCCAGACTGCCACGATCGACGCGCATGCGGGAACCCTAGTCTGAATCTGATTTGGAGATAAATGCATATCTAACCCTAAATACTGCTGGATACATCTTTCACCTATATAAATACTCATGTATAATTCGTTTTTTAGAGAGAAGAGACTTAGAGCAATTACAAGATTTTAGTATTGAAGAATTTTTAGAGTTTATGTTTGAAGACAAGTTCTTGTGGGAAGATTTTTGGATTCCTGTTTTTATGCAATTCAGGTTTTATTTTTCTATGATGAATATTACCATGAATATGTGTAACTAAATCATTTTCAGATTCTAGGGTTTCGAATTATCAATGTATACATGTTTGATTAATTGAATTATTTTCCCTTTCCCTTCGTAGTTTGTGAAATCTGTGCTTATTCATAATCTTGAGTTTGTTGGCCACATCTTAGGATTATTTAGTTGATTACTTGAGACGTAACTGTGATAGTTTTCGATGGAAAGAGATTTTCACAATATAATCTGATTTCTTGTCGTAACTGAAGGAGATTAATTGTAGGAATAAATCTGTAGATCCTTGGAGTTAGTTAATTTATCTTGAGACCGAGCGGAGATAGGTAATTAACTATTCTACTTTACGAATTGTCCAACAAAGAAGTTCGTAATACTTTTCTGATGTTTCACTACGAAGACGAATTAAAATTGGGAATTAATCGATTCATTCATACATGTCATACTTGATAGGTAGATATCCCTTGAATCTGTGCTTCTCTTATTTGACTTCAAAAGCTTTTTAATTTCCTGTTTAATTTTCATTAGCAAGTATTGCAATTTTCAAAACAACAACAAAACTTTTTATCTGATTTTCCTAATCAGTATTTTCAAGAACGTCCGACTTAGTACTTAAAGATTATTCGTTATTTCTTTCCCTGAGGGATCGATAATTTCATTTGCCGCTATATTATTAGCTTTGCTAAGTCACTGTTAAATAATTTAGCGATCAAATTTTGGCGCCGTTGCCGGGGAAAGAATAGAATTAATCTTACTATTAAGTCTGTGATTGAAATATTGCTTTAGGTTGTAATTTTCGTACTTTCTGAAATTCTTATCGCATTTTCGTATTTCCCGTCGATCGACGCGAGTTCGCGTCGATCGACGATGTTGTTTTCTTTCCATCGTTCGACGCCTCGTCTCGCCGATCGACGCCTTTGTCATTTCAGAGGCTCAATTTTCTTATTTCAGTTTGTTCCATTTATTTTTCAGTCTTACCTCACTACCTCCTTCGCTGTACAGGTAGTGCATGATTACAAGAGCCAGAGGAAAGGACCCGCTTTATTATTATCCGGACATTGAAGCTACTTGCAGAAAGATCCGAAGGAATAAGCGTGCTCAGGAAAGCTCAAGTAATCACACGATGGAAGATAACGTACCACTGCCTCCACCAGTGCTAACTGCAGAGGAGCAGGCTGTGCTTCTCCAAGAGGTCCAAGCTATGAGTGCGCAAATCCAACAATACAATTTGGAAAGAGACCTCGAAAGGAACACTCCGAATGGAAGGGATCTTCACCATAACCCACTATTTGAGGACAATCCCGACAATGAAGAGGATGGCAGCCAGGATCCTCCGGAAGAATCTGACGATGAGGAAGAAGAGGAAGCCATGCAGAACCGGTACAAAGCTCGGTTCAAGGAGACAGATTTCAGGATTGGCATCAATGCCAACTATTTTGAACTGAAGACCGGGTTGGTGCAGATGGTGCAACAAAATCAATTCGGAGGAAGACCTACTGAGGACCCCTATGCGCATTTGGACAAGTTTATTATGCTGTGCAACACTGTCAAAATTGGATGAGTCAGCAAGAGTGCCATCCGAATGCGTTTGTTCGCATTCTCTCTGAGGGATAAGGCACAATCATGGTTCACTGCACTGGACAAAGGAAGCATAGGCACGTGGACCGAATTGAGGAATGAGTTTCTAGGGAACTTTTTCCCTGCGAATGTTATCAGGCAAAGACGGAAAGAAATCATCAGGTTCGCTCAAAGGCCTGATGAAAGCTTCAGTGAGACGAGGGAGAGATTCAAAGAGCTGTTGAGAGCCTGTCCCGGACATGGTTTTCCGCCAGGAGAACAAGCTGAGGCGTTTTATGAAGGGCTCAATGATAAGACAGCCAAACTGGTGGACACACACACTAGGAGACACAATCATGACGAAAAGTGGAAAAAAGGCCATGGAGTTCTTCCTAAAGATGGCCAATAACACTCAACGGTGGTCCTCAAGCCGAACTCGGCCTGTGAAAGCTATCGAGAAAGTAGTGGAAAAAGTTGCCGAGCAACCCGATTTGGCAGCCGAGCTGAAAAAGCTCAGGGAAGAGTTTGCTAATCTGAAGCAAGAGAAAGCAGTTGCTGCAGTTGAAGCAGTGCAGGGTCCAACCGAGGAAGACAATGCTGAGGTGAATTTCATTCAAAGGGGCGGTTATCAAAACAACTACCGAGGAGGATATCAGCAACAAATTCTTCAGAATAACCAGCCCTATACCTTCAATCACGCAAGGAATCACCCTGGGTTCTCCTACGCAAACCCTCAAGCTGCAGAGCAACCACCATCAGGATTTGCCGTGCAAGACGGAGCAATAGTGGAGAAGAAGAAGCTAAATCTCGAGGAGATTTTGGCTAAGTTCATGGAGGGCGCCACTGATACTGTAGCCAATTTGAAGCAGGAAATTTTGGGGGTGAACACAAAGGTTGATCAGATGCAAAAGCACATGCAAATCATTGAAAATCAAGTCAGCCAGATCGCTGATGCCCTAGGAACTAAACACAAGCCGGGACAACTTCCGAGCAACACTCAGGTCAACCCCAAGAATCAGAATCAGAGGAACCAGGTGAACGCTATAACTCTGAGAGGGGGCAAAACCTATGAAGGGCCCAAGCAAGCAGGGACAGACACCCGAGATGAAGGAGAAGCCGAGGAAGAAGGAGAAGTCGTCACAGGAGAAGCTCCGTCGATCGACAAAACATCTACGTCGATCAACGAAGCACCAAAACTTCCGTCGATCGAGGCTGACACTCGTCGATCGACGGCCGCCCCTGCTCTGCCAATGAAGAAACCGCCTTTGCCATATCCGCAGTGGTTTGCCAAGACCAAGATAAACGAAAGGTATTCATGATTTCTGGAGACAATGAAGAAGGTGCATATCAACATCCCATTGGTAGAAGCTCTTCAAGAGATGCCTGGTTACATCAAGTTTCTGAAAGATATGGTCTCTCAGAAAAGACCTTTCATGGAGCACGAGACGGTCAACCTGTTCGAAGAATGTAGCGCCATCATCCAAAAGAAGATGCCGATCAAAAGGGAAGACCCAGGTTCCTTCACAATTTCTTGTGTCATCGGAGGTGAAACCTTCGGGAAGGTTCTCTGTGATTCAGGGGCTTCAATCAACTTGATGCCGCTATCAATCTTCATACGGTTAAGGATCGGAAGCATCAAGCCCACAACAATCTCTCTTCAGATGGCCGATGGATCAGTCACCTATCCGAAGGGCATCGTTGAAGATGTGCTGGTAAAGGTAAAGGATTTCATTATTCCTACTGACTTTGTGGTGCTCGACATGGAGGAGGATCGGAACATTCCTCTAATCCTTGGAAGACCATTCCTGAAAATCGAAGGGGCATTGATCGACATCCACGATGGAAAGCTGACGTTCCAAGTGAACAATGAGTCCGTCACATTCTCGATTTACAAGGCAATGCAGAAGCACAACGATGGAAGCTATGCGGAAGAATGCCACATGATCAACTGCTTTAGCCCGGTAATGTCTTCCCCTTTCACCTGTCTCAAAAGTGAGCCGGATTTCCGGGAAAACTGCTTGCAACACTACCTTTCCTCGTCCACAAATCTGGACGAAGCAACCGAGGGGATCATGGATCTGGTCATGGAGCTGGATGTGTTCGAGGAGGTAACTCGAGAGAAAGAACTTAAAAGAGAACCGCTGCCCAACCACTACAGCCAGTCCTCGTCGATTGAGTCCAATGCCTCGTCGATCGACGCCGCAACAATACCCTCGTTGATCGACAAAGATGCTTCGTCGATCGATGGTAGCCTGGAAAAGCCGATCTCCAGCTCCGAGCCACCAATTCTGGAGCTCAAGACACTCCCGACACATCTCAGGTACACATTCCTAGGGTTAGATAGCACTTACCCTGTTATTGTTTCTGCTTATCTTTCACAGGGGGAGTTAGACAAACTGCTGCGAGTTCTACGGACATACAAGTCCGCCATTGGATGGACTTTGGGAGATATCAAAGGGATCAGTCCTTCGCTGTGCATGCACAAGATCATCCTCGAAGAGGATGCCAAACCAAAGAGACAAGCACAACGACGTCTGAATCCCATCATGCAGGAGGCTGTAAAGAAGAAAGTTCTCAACCTCCTTGACCATGGCATGATCTACCCAATTTCCGACAGCAAGTGGGTGAGCCCTACACAAGTAGTAGCCAAGAAAGGAGGGATGTAAATAGTGAAGAATGAGGATGGAGAAGAAGTAGCGAAAAGACCAATCACGGGATGGTGAGTCTGCATTGACTACCGAGCTTTGAATACCGCCACGTGCAAGGATCATTTTCCTCTTCCATTCATTGATCAAATGCTCGATAGATTATCTGGTAACCCTTTTTATTGCTTTCTTGATTGTTACTCAGGGTACAATCAGATAGCTGTGGCACCTGAAGATCAATACAAGACCGCATTCACCTGCCCATATGGAGTATTCACCTACCGACGGATGCCCTTTGGACTATGCAATGCACCGGCTACCTTCCAGAGATGCATGACGGCAATCTTCCACGACTTGATCGAGGACATCATGGAGGTATTTATGGATGACTTCTCGGTTTTTGGTAGCTCATTTGATGTCTGTTTGCAGAATTTGGCTACTGTACTTGAGAGATGCACCGAGACAAACCTATGCCTCAATTGGGAGAAATGTCATTCCATGGTACGGGAAGGAATCGTGTTGGGACATCGAGTGTCAGCCGAAGGACTGGAAGTGGATCGAGCCAAAGTGACAGCCATTGAGAAGATGCCACCACCAACAAATGTCAAAGTCGTTCGAAGCTTCCTGGGGCATGCAGGATTCTATAGGAGGTTCATCAAAGACTTCTCAAAGGTGTCCCGGCCCTTATGCAACTTGCTGGAGAAGGATGTGTCCTTCATTTTTGACGAAGAATGTCTGAAAGCATTTGAGAAGCTGAAAGAAGCGCTGGTAACTGCTGAAGGGATTCGTGAACTGAATCACGAAGTCCGTTTGCCAAGGATCGTTAATTGGAATATCAAAAATAAATTGCTATGCCTATGAACAATCCTAGCATGCTCCTATATTATTATGCATAAGAAGGTTATGCGGAATACCTGGATCGATGAACGATGAAGAACGCGTGCGCGGAGATGCCCTTTGATCTTTCCCACGCACCAAGATTTAATTTCCTAACAGATTGAGGAAATTAATCTAAAGAAAATAAACAAATATTTTCGAAAATAATGAGGAGAGAGAAGAAGAAGAATCCTCCTGATCTGATCTTCTGATCTGTATCCCAACTCGATCTGAAAATCTGGTGAAGATTATCTATCAGATCCTTTGCCCGGTTGAGAAGCAGAATTTCCTCCTCGTATCTCTAACTCAATCGATCACCACAGCTCCCAATGCTCTGGTTTGCTGTGTGCAACTTGTGATCTTATGAGTTGTAGGTGTGTTGAGTTCTGAGGTACTGAGGCCTATTTATAGGAAATTCTTGGCTTCTATTGGGCTTGAGTTATCG
>JAPKLW010001006.1:182375-206947 GCA_026898455.1 Plectranthus barbatus | reverse complement strand
GGCCTATTTATAGGAAATTCTTGGCTTCTATTGGGCTTGAGTTATCGTGGGCCAGACCAGGGACCAGAATGCTAATAGCAAATAAGGCCTATCAATTAATTAATTCCCATATTCAACCCATAATATAATTAATTAATTAATATTGATTCATTCCACCAGAGAATCAATACCGTCCTACCTATTTGCTACCACGTTTTGAGGAACGGGTTGCATTAGACTCGGTTTATCCCCACATTTAAGGTTACAGACATTCGTTAATTAATTTAAGCTCTGACAAGCTATTTAATTAATTAACATCTTTAATTCCTGAATCAATCCACTCAAACCTTTTCACTTATGCTTGAACTTAATCAGCCTGCAAGACTTTAGCATAACGAACCTTTTGAGCTGTGCAGGGAATGTCACCATCCTCACTGGATGTGGTTACCTAGTTCAGATACCAGACAGTCATACACAGATTGATATCACCCAAGACTGCAAAGGTACAGGTTCAGCTAGAACCCTCTCTACAACTCAAAGTGATATACAACATATGTATACTTCTGTATCCTCATGTAGGTTTAAGATTCCATCGAGTCATAAAGATCTAGATTCTTTTAATGTCAGATAAAAGAATCAATCTCGTCTTAGGTCCTCATCAATGTGTGCCCCACACCAGCATACCAAGACATCCAAGATAAGATGCTTATCCGCATATGTTGCAGCCTACACCGACAGTTTATCCTGGAACTGTCTCAGCTGTGATGACTATTTATATCTCGCTAGGTCAAACGATCCATACGATCTTTCGTGATCTCCTACACACCGTATGATCTCCCTATCGACGAGATAAGAGGATAATTGTGTTTGCGACACATGTTTGTTAATTCAGACAGGAGATGAACATACAACAATTATGATTACCAGTATATTAACCAATAAACCTTGTACATAATATACCAATTATAATGCTTTCAGTATATAAATCCATCAACTGCACCAGTCCTTACCGCACCAGATTGGGAAGAGTCCTTCACATTGATGTGTGACGCCAGCGACTACGCTGTTGGAGCAGTTCTGGGCCAACTGAAAGGAAGACTCTTCCATGTGATTCAATACGCCAGCAAGAGCATGAATCCGGCCCAATGCAACTAAACCACGATGGAAAAAGAAATGCTTGCGGTTGTGTATGCCTTCGACAAGTTCCGGCCTTATCTGATAGGCTCAAAGACCATTGTCTACACCGACCATGCAGCAATCAGGTACCTGTTCGCAAAACAAGATGCCAAGCCCAGATTGATCCGATGGATACTGCTGTAGCAAGAGTTCGACTTGGAGATCAAGGAAAGAAAAGGAAGCGAGAACGTCATCGCCGATCACTTGTCAAGGCTCGAACCACCGATCGAAGGGGATGATCAGCAATCCACAATTCGAGAGACATTCCCCGACAAACAGGTCTATGCCTTGAGGGACATGAAAGAGATGTATGAATCCAAAACCTCGTGGTTTGCAGACTTCGCCAATTACCTGGTAGGCAGC
Organism: Plectranthus barbatus; assembly: GCA_026898455.1. Taxonomy (NCBI): domain Eukaryota; kingdom Viridiplantae; phylum Streptophyta; class Magnoliopsida; order Lamiales; family Lamiaceae; genus Plectranthus; species Plectranthus barbatus. The sequence goes on along the minus strand of JAPKLW010001006.1, from coordinate 205,429 downwards.
GTACTTCCTCCGGACTCCTCTCCATATTGAAAGAAGAAGTTTCTGCACGACGTCAGATTCTACTATTGAGAGGATCCCTACCTATGGCGCAGATGTGCTGATGGCGTCATTCGCCGCTGTGTGCCCCAGTCCGAGTGGCAGAAAATCTTCGAAGCCTGCCATTCATCTCCTACAGGTGGCCACCATTCGGCCAACCGGACTGCTTTCAAAATCCTCGCAAGAAGATTCTATTGGCCTTCCATCTACGAAGTCTGTCGCGGATGGATAACGGGCTGTGATCGCTGCCAGAGGACCGGCAACATCTCGAGGAGGGATGAGATGCCACAAACTCCGGTGATTGAAGTGGAGATATTTGATGTCTGGGGGATCGACTTCATGGGACCCTTCCCGCCATCGCAAGGATTCACATACATTCTATTGGCAGTGGACTACGTATCATGGTTGGTCGAAGCCATTCCGACAGTCACCAACGACCACAAAGTCGTCATCAAATTCCTGCAAAAGCTCATAACAAGATTCGGAACACCAAGAGCCCCGGTAAGTGATGGGGGATCACATTTTTGTAACAGATGGCTTTCTTCTCTTCTTGCTAGGTACGGAGTAAAGCACCGCGTTACCACCCCATATCATCCTCAAGGGAACGGGTAAACGAAACTATCCAACAGAGAAATCAAGCAAATCTTGGAAAAAAGACGGTAAAGCAAAGAAAGGATTGGGCGACAAGTCTCGATGATGCACTTTGGGCATACGGCACCGCCTACAAAACACCGATTGGGACATCTCCATATCAGCTGATTTTTGGGGAAATCATGTCACCTTCCTGTCGAGATGGAACACAAGGCTTGGAGGGCAGTGAAAGAATTAAATTTGGATTGGAAGACAGCTGCAGAAGAACGCGCCATGGCACTGAACGAATTAGAAGACTTTCGGGACGAAGCCTATGAGAACAACGTCATTTATAAGAATTGAGCGAAGAGATTCCACGACAGAAAGATCCGCTCTCATGTTTTCCATTTAGGTGACAAGGTTATCCTCTTCAAATCCCGTCTTCGATTCATGCCCGGAAAGCTATAGTCAAAGTGGGCCGGACCATACACCGTGATCTGCCAATTCATGAACGGTGTAGTTGAATTAGCTGGCCAAGATGGAAAGAATTTCAAAGTGAACGGGCAAAACCTGAAACCATAATTCACCCCTCTTCAAATCGAAGCTCTGGAGAAGTACTACTTGAACCGCCCTTAAAAAAAAAACTCAGGTATTGTCGAGCTAGCGACATAAAACCAAGCACTGGTTGGGAGGTAACTGATGCGGTAAAAGTTCAATCCCAATAAACTCTCAACCACACAAGAATAAAATATCAATCCAAGTTCTTCTCGATTCGCCTACTAGAATACCGAGCTACTCAAGTGAAGTCTTATAGCTAAGCATGATTTAATCGTTGAGTAGTTTCTAACCATCTAAACATGCAATTTAAATCTATGCAAATAATATAGGAATAACAAGAATTAAACCAACAAACATTAATAGAACAATCCTTCTCAATAAGGTAAACCAAAACAACAAATTCACAAGTTAGGAAGATAGGATGTCAAGATGAACTTGGATGCAATCAACTTAGGTAAATCATCGATGTAAACACGGTTTAATTCCTAATTGGATGAACTTTTACCCTACACTAGTCAATCCCTTGTCACGGTGAACCAACCGTAGATGATACTAAAATCCTCAAACCGCTACGTTATCGGACTCTAGACCACTCCTAAAAGAACGTAAATCATCGCCCTATGCCCTATCTCCGCACAGGGATTGGATCAAGGAACACAAGAAGTCATACTATTCACGACAGGCCTATCCGCGTATTGGCTGCAATGATTTTGTCAATTATAATCTAAACTGGCGACTACCTACATCTAAATGAATAAGAACAAGCTCTAGTATGCTTCAATCACAAAGAGGAAGGTAAACAAGCGATAATTAAACCTAAATCTCATGCATCCTCATCCAATCTCAACATCCAAGGAAAATTAGAACTTCATACCTTTCAATTGTACAAATACAATTTGGAATTCAATGAACTTCATTACAATTTGAAAGTAGAAATAAGATTCTTCCCCAATTTGGATTTGGTTGTCTTGATCCACCGCCTTTAATCTTCAATCTCTTCCAAGTATTGATGAATTAATCTCCTAGATGCTCTAGGACTAAGATGAATTGGAATGGAAAAATGGAATCTTGGGAAAAATCTAACTATAGTACGTGAATATTGACAAAAGTGACGAAAAGTTTTTTCAAATAATTGCTATTTCCCCCTTTTATAGGCAAGCAATCAGGCTCTCGGATCGCCCGGTCGAAGTTTGGCTCGCCCGGGCCATCAATAACTGCTAAAAACCACCAAAAACCGACTTGGCTCGGCCGAGCAAGGCATGGCTCGACCGAGCCAAGTCTCTGTCCGCACTCGCTCGACCGGTCCTGCACTTGCTCGACCGGTCGAGCTCTCTGAACCCAATCCTACAGCTTCACTCGGCCGGTCCTGCCTTTGCTCGGCCGGTTGAGCCCTCTGAAGCCCCGCTCGGCCGGTCCTGCACCCGCTCGGTCGGTCCAGCTCTCCAAACTCCAAAACCTTGCGATTTTCCTCTAAAACTCCACCAAAAATGTTTGTTTATGCCAAAAACCTATCCTACACAAGTCAAACGCACAAAACACGAAAACACAACCAAAATACTACAAAAACATACAATACGGGAGTAAAATAGCCACAAACAAGCATATTCACATATCAAAATACGAGTCATTTTACGCACGTATCAGTAACCCAACAGTTTCTTGCTTTATCTATTTCAGTTATTTTCAATTCAGTCAAATCGAGTCAGTCGAGTTTCGTTTTTTTCCTTTTCGAATTGTTTCTGGTCCAGTCATCTGTCGACCACGTCGATCGCTGCTCTTTGGCATCGATCGACGAGAAAATTCGACCTCGTCGATCAACGAGAAGGTTTTGCCTTCGTTGATCGACCAAGATGCCTCGTCGATCGATGCGAGCATTTCTGAGTCGGACAAAGACGGGTTTAAAACCCACTTCTTCTCATTTTTCCTCACAAACACACGACGCACGCCTCTCTCACTCTCCCAAACACCCACCTCGAATTTTTTCTCCCCAAATTCGTCACAACCAACCACGGTATGTATCCTAACACTCTCCTCTTTGATTATTTCACATGTTTTGAAGGATTTGAGCATGATTTTTGACAAAAATTGAAGTTGGAGCCCTAGTTTTCATTTTTGCAATTTTGTCAATTTCGTTGCTATTCATTATGATTATTCGATATGGTTAGTTGTTCTAGTCGATGTACTTACTTGTGATTGGTTTGCTGCTTGAATTTCATTGATTTTTACGTACGATAGTTTGGGGGATGATTCTAGTTGGGGGTGTTATTCTAGTTTTGCTATTTCTTGGACAAATTCTTTCAAATAAAAAGGTAATTTGCTAGGATAGAGTTTGAATTGCATGAATGTCGAATCAATTTAGCATGGGTAGATTTATTTTTGAGGATTCTTGCACAACTGAATGCACTTTTGTTGGAAATTTTGTGAAGAATTGTGATGAACTTTGAAAAAAAAAAATTTCCACTACCTTTGCAGATTGACCATGGATTTTCGACCAACCTTCACCAAACAAGCTCATGAGAGGCGATACAGAAAACTCTCAGGCGATGAGTCACTGTCCGGCAGACACTTTACCCATGCCCGGAGACAATGCAATTGCTGGGAATCCAAGCGGATGTAGAGGCTCTCTTGCAGAGAATTGATTGGAATGCTTAGATGACAGCCTGATGGTCGACATACCCGTCGCTTGTCCTGGAGTTTCTTGCCTCACTCCACGTCTTTGAGGTTCAGCCGGAATCAGAGCCTACCACAATTGGTTTCCAGCTTCTGAACCAGTACTACGAAATTCCAAGGGACGATCTTGAAGAAATCTGGGGAGTCCACGTTGGGGGGGACGGTTTTCTCCCCCAAAACTTCGACATTGCCCGCTTCTGGTCCAAAATCACATCCGATGCCAAAGAAGACCTACGGGAGTTTGACTCGGGGACCTTGAAAGCGTCCTCCATCGACAACCTAGTTTTCAGATATCTTCAGAGATGCATGAGGGTGTCAATCACCGGCAGACATGAGAGCGGCAAAGTAAGAGTGGGGGAACTTTTCGCACTCTATTGCATGCGGACAGGGGAGAAGTTTATCTTCGCAGTGCTGGTCATGGACTAATGGCGGCATCAGATCAAGGCATCCAAAGGCAGCATTTGGAGCGGGGGAATGATCACCCCGATTGCGGAGCATGTGGGGATCGATTTGACATAAATCGAGGTGCTTGAGGACGACAACCGAGGACTCGGCACTGGGACTCTGGTGAAGATGTTGATGCTTTCACCACGGGCGTCAGGTTGGTCCTTGAGGATGTCCAATGGGGACAGATTTCCACTTCCACAGCGGGACCTCACTCACGTCACTGTTTATCACTTCCGTGATAATAGGTTGATGAGCACACCCGCCCACTTGAGGCTGATGGTCGGAGCAAACGGAGGACCAGGTACCTCCAGACTTCGACATTGACCACTGACCCAGCCAGACCAGCGACCGCCGCAGACGCCCCTAGAAATGCCCGAGGAAGAGGAACCTAAGGATGCGGAGGATGATGGAGGAGGAGAGCACACCCCTGACCAGACCGGCAGACGGCTGCTAGGCCACTTTGCGGGAGAGTCTTCGTCTTTCGGGGTGGATCTGGCAACGATCTACCAGTTTATGCAGCAGCAGGCTGATTTGCATGCAGCAGAGCACACACGGCAGGCTGAATTTTGACAAAATGTGAACACGAGGCTGAATAACCTCGACATTCAGATGCAGCGACTCCTCCTGAACACGCAGCCTGAGTCCGTTTTCCTACGCCGATAGAGAGAGCGACAGGATCGCCGACGGCGACTGCCCGTGTGGCCATCTCCCAATGTCGAGATGGAGGATCCTCCTGAGGAGGAATGAGGTACCGTTTCCTTTTTCCTTATCCAACTTTCAAACTTGTCCACTCCTTCGAGTAGAACAAGTTTGGGGGGATGAGGATAGGAAAAGGGAAACGTTTGTTTGTTTTCATTTTCTTGCTTTATTTTAATTTTTCGTTGTTTCATTGTTTTTCTGTGTTTGTTTTTTATTTTTGTTTTTTCTGAACCATTACCATCCTTGTTCTTTTGCTTCAGTGTGAACAATTGCTCTCTGCATGGCTTTTTACTCAAAATTAGTAGTTTTGAATTCTTGATTTGTGGTACTTGTTCTGAGAGAATAGTCTGAGCATTGTTTAGGAGCTTTTGAACATAGGACAGTCGGAACTTTTTGATTATGATGGTGTTATGACTGACTACTTGTCTCTACTTAAACTAGAATTGTTGATTGATAATCGAGATATTTGCTGATTAAGAATGATAATCTGTGTGATAAAGTAGCCAAGGATAGGAGCTGTTTTGCTTGATATGTTGATCTTTGAAACTTAAATTCTTGCATGATAACTGTTTGAAATTGGATAATTATTGAGGAGTAACGAAAATTTCTACCCTGTGAGGAATTTGTGCCAATTATTTTTCGTTTGATGAGTGACAAAGTTGTTAGACTTATTTCCTAGAATTTGACGAATTTCTCTCTTGAGGTTGCATTAAGTGTGGTAATAGGGTGAAAATGATTTTAGGCATGTTCTTTCGTAGCCCATTCCCCATACACTAACCTTAAATCTTCACTTGTAGCCCATTTGAGCCTTGAATGAATTTTTTTCCTTGATTAGAAGGGTTGATGAAAAAGATGATTATGATTTATTGGATGGTGTGAATTGTGGGAATGTGATGTGAGGCCATGTGAGGCCATGTGCGAAAAAAAAAAAAGAGAGAAAAGAAAATTTTTATGGGTTTCCATGGGAAAAGTTAGAAAAAAAAATGATGAACATTGGTGAAAAAAAGAGAAAGAAAGAAAATGAGGGAAACTCATTTATGTTGTTCACAAATAACTGAGAGCAAGTTCTTAGGAACCCCGAGAATTATGAAAAAAAAAGAGGGAAAAGGACAAGATTGTGTGTGAAGAAAGAAAATTTTTTATGTGGGCATGATATGCTAAAGACTTGGTGTTGATTGAAATATTTTGAGTCACTTAGCCAAAAATATCCTACCTTTTAGGTGAGCCACATTACAACCAAATTAAGACCTTTCTGATTCCCTGAAAAGCCACACTAACAAGCAGTGGAGAGATGAGAAATTTTTCAAACCTATGGTGAAATAAACTAAAACTTTGATTGTGTGAATTTCAAAACCTTTTGCTTGATTGAGCGATGAGTGCAAACACTGTCCGGTGAGGTTTCTCCTCGATAGTCTACCAATGAGAATTTGTTTGGATTGCACTATTTATGTGAATAAGTAAAACTTAGATTGCAAAAGAGGCTTGTGAGGCATTGCACACTTGTATCTGCATTTGATTGGAATTCTTTTCTGTGAATTAATCGAGGACGATCAATAGTTTAAGTTTGGGGGAGTTGATAAGTTAGTATTTTCACCAACTTATCTTATTGTTCTTTGACTAATTGTGTAATGTTCAGATCATTTTTTGTATCTTTTTCGTGCATGAATTGGTTTTGTACTTGGAATGTCGTGTTTGATGAATTATGCAGGTTTTTAGTCGAAAAAATAGAGAAGAATCAGGATTCCAGTTTCAGCACCTCGTTGATCGACGAAGAGGCTCGTCGATCGATGAGGCAAAGAAAGCACAGCGTTCGACGAAGGGAAGATGAAGATCGACGGAAGCAAAGGCCGCGTCAATCGCTGCCAATGCCCGTCGATCGACGAAGATGTTCAGGAGCAGCGATCGACGCCAGACTGCCACGGTCGACGCGCATGCAGGAACCCTAGTCTGAATCTGATTTGGAGATAAATGCATATCTAACCCTAGATACTGCTGGATACATCTTTCACCTATATAAATACTCATGTATAATTCGTTTTTTAGAGAGAAGAGACTTAGAGCAATTACAAGATTTTAGTATTGAATAATTTTTAGAGTTTATGTTTGAAGACAAGTTCTTGTGGGAATATTTCCGGATTCCAGTTTTTATGCAATTCAGGTTTTATTTTTCTATGATGAATATTACCAAGAATATGTGTAACTAAATCGTTCCTCAGATTCTAGGGTTTTGAATTATCAATGTATACATGTTTGATTAATTGAATTATTTTCCCTTTCCCTTCGTAGTTTGTGAAATCTGTGCTTATTCATAATCTTGAGTTTGTTGGCCACATCTTAGGATTATTTAGTTGATTACTTGAGACGTAACTGTGATAGTTTTTGATGGAAAGAGATTTTCACAATATAATCTGATTTCTTGTCGTAACTGAAGGAGATTAATTGTAGGAATAAATCTATAGATCCTTGGAGTTAGTTAATTTATCTTGAGACCGAGCGGAGATAGATAATTAACTAATCTACTTTACGAATTGTCCAACAAAGAAGTTCGTAATACTTTTCTGATGTTTCACTACGAAGAGGAATTAAAATTGGGAATTAATTGATTCATTCATACATGTCATACTTGATAGGTAGATATCCCTGGAATCTGTGCTTCTCTTATATGACTTTAAAAGCTTTTGAATTTCCTGTTTAATTCTCATTAGCAAGTATTGCAATTTTCAAAACAACAACAAAACTTTTTTCTGATTTTCTTAATCAGTATTTACAAGAACGTCCGACTTAGTACTTAAAGATTATTCGTTATTTCTTTCCCTGAGGGATCGATAATTTCATTTGCCGCTATATTATTAGCTTTGCTAAGTCGCTGTTTAATAATTTAGCAATCATGGTCAATCTGTGTGTGCGCCCCTTATCCTTCAGTTAGGTTTAAGATCATAGGAAGTATGTTAGGGATCTGGCTCATTCATATGTCAATGAGAATGGCACATCCCACTTTAAACCCATCAATACATAATCATGTACCGACACATCAAGTAGCTCGGATAAGCCCACTTATGAACCGATGTGCCGCAGCTTAGACCGACAGCCTATCCAGGGACTGTCTCAGCCGTGATACTGTTTATATCTCGCTAGGTCAAACGCCTCATATGATCTTCTGTGATCTCCTACACACCATATGGTCATCACAATAGGCGAGATAATAGGATATTATGGTTTGTTGTATGTATGTTTCATCAGACAGCGAGCATTGTTGGAGCAAAATATATGAAGGCCAGTGTACAATACACTTAATCATATACGCTTTCAGTATATAATCCAACAATCTCCCACTTACACTTAAAGCATAAAACCATTGCTTTATCAAAGTATTAAGTGTGTGTATACTGTCAATCACTCCCACTGCATTCACGTCACCTCTTGTCGCGATTTCTCGTATGATGTAATACCACAAATCCTATGTGTTTCACCACCTTGTGAGTCTTGGGTTCCCTTGAGTTTGTTATTGCACCAACATGATCACAATTCTATGTGATTTAATTATGCAAACTCAGAACACACACCTCTGGAGGATAACACCGGAGTTATAGTACTCATTGCGAAGTTAATGAAATTGACAAAAACTCAGCCTTCATACCGGAATCCGCAACACACTTCTGTTTTAGATTCCTATAACTCCTCCTCCAAGGCCAACACATAGTTAGAGGTCGATTTCCTTTCCTTATGATCCTCCTGGATATTCGATGCCATTCAACTCACAAGGCTCATTCACTAACCAATGTGCCTATCCAGAGTTGAACTGATATCTGTTTAACATGCTTATAGCATTACAGATATCTACCTTCGTTCATTTACAATATAGAAAGATAACAATTTTTCTTGCTATGAACGACTCACCACATAATCAATTTAAGCGACTTGAGATACTTGAACATCCTGTTCTTGTGACAACACAAGACCTTATTTCAAAATATGTTCCTAAATATCATAAGTCCTACTTCTGAAACTGTTCGGATAACCATCTCTTTATGCCTGACAATATCTCCACTCCGTTTCTGAAAGTGAAAATACCATCTACATAATGTGCAAGGAAAACCACGCTTCAGTTGACACATAACTGGTACATGAAACTATCATTCTCGATAGACAATATCAAAATGTTTGTTACACGACCTTGAAGCACCTTTAAGTTCATACTTGAACTACCTTGGCTTCCAGACATGATGCTTTTCACTTTACTGCACGCAACTTATCTATTTGTTGCATACAGATGTCGTCACCTTTTATCAAGGTACCCGTTTATAAAATTCGGATAACGTCATCTATCTTCTAGATAGTTAGATTCATATGTCCTGTTATGGTTAAAAGAATTCGAATGGGTTTAATAGTTGCAACCAGTGAGAAAGTCTTGTTGTGAAACATACTTTACTCATTAACCTTGACATTCGAATATACAAGGTTACCATTCGAGCATTTTTCTTGTATATCAATCAGTTATTTATAGTTGGAAAGTTATTTGGAAATCACTGATCCTGATACACAACCATAACCTCTACTGATTTATTTCTAAATTCATGACTTGACATCATTAAACTGCATCTTTTGTCTTAACAGCTTCGTTGCATTTTAAGGGATAAGTACGATATTGTTCGTTAAGCTTGGAACAAGTCCAGAGACTGTTTCCATGAACTAGTACCATTAAGCCTGTTAAGGCAACCTCCCACTGCAACGATGCTCTTTTTACGTTGTCAGTTAATGGCACATTAATTTGTGGTTTTCCACCTTACACAGGTGACCGTGCAATTGGTACCATACCTTCTAAGGTATGCACAATATGCCATGGGGTATTTCCTGATGGATTTGAATTATTTTCTCTAAAACGTTACAGAACAATCTCACATTTGGATTCATGGTTTCAGCCTATACAACTTGCTTGTATCTAGGATACACAAAGCAACCATCTTTTTCGTTTACCTGGAATAGCCCACAAAGCAGTACTAGCTTAAACCTTTCTTCCAACCAATCAGTTTCCTACATAGCTTAACAACCAAATTACCCATCATTGCCTTTTTGACAGAGTCAAGGTCTGCTAGGGTAATTGGAACTGATTTAGAAGACATTAGATTAAGCAAACATGCAACTGCTTTTGGCGCTCTTCCCAAAACAAAAATTTGGCAAAGCTGGCATAACTTATAAACTTTTAAATAATCTTATTTCGTTTTACCTAGACTATCCCAATCGAGGGATAATAGGTGTAATTAACTGGGATGCAATCCCTTTACTCTGTCAGATACTGTAAAACCCCATCACTTAAGATATACCATTATGAATGAACCATAATGTTTTTACGGTCTTGTTTAACTTATTCTCTACCTTAGTCTTGAACGCTCTAGATTAAAGCTAGAGACTAAGACTTGTAGTGAAGTAGATAAACATATCCAAATCTTAAATGATTATAGTATCAATGCCTGTTAAGGAAACTGCGGAAAAAGACTCAAACCATCAAACCAGAGCAAACACAAAATAATATGTAGAGATATAATTCGCCTATTAAAAGGCCTAGTTACCATCTTATACCTCTAAGTAGTGGTCATAAGTATCATTCCTAGGAATACCTTGATTGAATCCATAATTCCATGAATTACTTAAAACTACTTAGACTGATGTAACCTATCTCTATAGAGATTCTTTAAATTATACCTTAGAACACTGATTGTTTATGTAATCAAGTAATGAAGAGACAATCATCCATAATAGAAAACATTGTTATTCAGCATGATAGAAAAACTCTATCGGAATAACTTATAATCCATAGATGAAAATTGTTTATCAAAACAAAACCAATATCTTTTCAAAAGATCTTGAATAAAAAACATTGTTTTAACATAAACTTAAAGCAAATAACTCCAACAGCTTGAGAAGATCTCTAGTATCTTCCTTGGAGTTGGTAATCCCGTCATCCTCAAGCAGCATTAGCATGATTCCCTGCATAGTGCAGCCGAAACATGATTAGTACTCACAGTAACCACTACTCACAAGGAGTAGAAAACTGATACTAAACATGTAAATGACGACGTACCTTGTCTGTTGGTGTTAACACCTGGACAATTTGCTTTCCAGTGTCCTATTTTGCCACAATGATAACACTTGCCCTTTCCTTTAACTTTCCCACCCTTTTTCTTTGGAGCAAAAACTCCATTGTTCCCACCAACAGTTTTCTTGTTCTTCTTCCTAGTCGTGCTCTTAGTATTTGCTCGTTTAGGAGCAGCAGACAGGCTACCGAAAGAAACCAAAATTTCTTTCTCGGGTACCATCAGGGACTGTGCTGCCATCAAGTCACTCAGTAACTCATTAAGAGTATACTCCTTCTTGTTCATTACAGCATTCAACCTGAAGTTTTCAAAAGACTTGGGAAGAGAGTTTAGTATGATATCGACTAGGGCTTCCGCGTCAATACCACCACCATGCAACATTAGTTCATCCATGAGGTGAGTCATGGCAACCACGTGCTCTCTCACTGAACCGCCTTCAGACATTTTCTTACTCACAACCGCCTTCAGACATAAGTCGCTGCTAGATTATCCATAATCTCACAGGCCTTATCATAATGCTGATGCTGCAGCTGCAGTACCTTACTCATAGTGGTCATCATGTAGCATTTCACTACATTATTAGACTTGATCCACTTATTGTAAGACTGCTGCAGCTCGACAGTAGAATCAACAGCTGGGACTGGCGGACAAGGATCAGTAATGACAAACTTGTGTTCTTCCGCAACAAGGATATAATCCAAATTACGTTTCCATTCAAGGAAATTCGGACCATTGAGAGGATTTTGAGCGAGGATATTAATGACATTATTCATAGACATATCTGAAAACAAATAAGCGAATTAACGTAAGCACATACTACGAACAATTGAAACAAATATGCATAGAACCTTTTGTAGGAACTGAGTCTACAATAGGCGACATGAATAGCCATTTATTAAAACTTTGGATTCGATTTATGGATATCAAAATAAATATCATGACAAACAGTAAATGCCCTATGCATGCTCCTATTTAATTTAATTCGTAGATTCAAAGGAATACCTGAGACTCCAACGACTGATCTACAGATCTAGATCGATGATGACAATGAAGATGGTGCAGATCTGGATCTGGAATCGATCAAAGCGATGGTATTCCTAAAGATCTGATCTTCTGATATGTTCCCTTGCTCGATCCGGAAATCTGGTGAGGATACGCTACCGGATCTACAGCCGCCCACTCTCTCACAATCTCTCTAGGATTTCTGATTTGAAACTTCAAAACTTATGTGGGAAAATGAGAGATTCATCTATTTATATAGATCTGAGAATGGGCTATTAGGGTTTAATAAATCCTAATGGGCTCTGAGCAGTGTTGGGCCAGACCAGGGATCAAATGCAAATAATAAAGTGGGCCTCCTATTAATTAATTTCATGTTCAACCCAGAACATAATTAATTAATAAACATTAATTCATGCCACCAGTGAATTAATGCTGACCTACCCCTTTATTACAACTTTATTAGGAACGGATTGCATTGACTTGGTTAATCCCCATATTTAAGGTTTCAGATATTCATTAATTAATTCAGCGTATGACAATTAGCTGTAATTAATTAAACTCTTATTATTCCTTAGTAGTACCACTCAACCCTTATCGCTTATGCTTGAATCAATGATTCAGCCTGCAGGACTTAGCATAACAAACCTCGTGAGCATCCCAGGGAATGTCACCATCTGGAAACAGATATGGTTATCTAAATCCAGCTTGAGGAAACCCCACACAAGCTGCCATCACCCAAGATGCAGATATACAAGTCCATGTAAGACTCTCTACCATAGCAAATCAAAGTGACAGTCAACCCATGTGTGCCCCTCAGCTTTCAATAGGCTTTAGTCCGACCAAGTTACCGAGATCTTTACTCAATCATAAGTCAAGTAGAATGGCTCATCTCACTGTTGATCCTATCAATACATTGAGATGTAGCGGTCACACAAAGCAGTCAAGATAAACCACTTATGGACTTGTGTGCCGCAGCATAAACCGATAGCCAAACTAGAAACTGTCTCAGCTGTGATAACTATTTATATCTCGCTAGGTCAAATGATCTATACGATCTTCTGTGATCTCTTACACACCGTATGATCTCCCTATCGACGAGATAACTGGATTTGTTTGTTCGCATCATATGATTGTTAATTCAGACAGGAGTTGTTTATTGCAAGTCATTAATGATTACCAGTATATCAAACATAATGTTTCCTAATATACCAATCATAATGCTTTTATGTACACAATTCCAACAATCTCCCACTTATACTCAAAGCATTATACCATTACTTTCCAGAGTATAACATGTGTCTATTCTAATCTAGCTATTACATTTGGTCACCAGGTGGCCGGCATCTACCTCAGTCCTAGGCTACGAACATTACCCTCGTATGCCTTCTGCGGTAAGCCCATTTACTAGATTATCCTCCGTGTCAATCTTCTCTATTTGCACATCGCCCCTCGCTACGATTTCTCGTATGATGTGGTACTTTCTCTCTATGTGCTTTGACGCCTTGTGAGTTCTTGGTTCCTTAGAGTTTACTACTGCACCCGCATTATCACAATATATCGTGATGGTCTTGGGAAAACTCAGAACAATATCTAATTCTTGGAGGTAGTTCCGGAGCCATACTGCTTCTTTAGAAGCTTCTGAAGCTGCCACATACTCAGCTTCCATGGTGGAGTCTGCGATACATTTCTGTTTCGCACTCCTCCGTGATACAGCTCCACCTCCCAAGGTGAACACATAGCCCGAGGTCGATCTCTTCTCATCCTGATCCGCCTGGAAATCCGAATCCGTATAACCCACAGGGCACAAATTCTCACACTAATAAACAAGACAATAGTCTCGAGTTCTTTTCAGATACTTGAGAATATGTTTGACAACAGTCCAGTGCGCTTGTCCAGGGTTAGACATATATCTGGCCACCATGCCCATGACATAACAAATATCTGGCCTAGTACATTGCATCACATACATGAGACTTCCCACTACCAAAGCATATGGTACTTTAGCCATCTCATCCTTTTCCTCTTCTATTGTAGGGCATTGTGCCTTAGATAGAGGAACACCATGTCTGAAAGGTAGCAACCGTTTCTTGGTGTTTTGCATGCTAAAACGAGCAATTACAGTATCAATATAAGCGGCCTGAGACAAGCTTAACATCCTCTTCTTGCGATCACGCCACACTTTAATCCCAAGGATGTATCCAGCGTCTCCTAGGTCCTGCATTTGAAACTGTTCGGATAACCATCTCTTTATGTCTGACAACACCTTCACATCGTTGCCGAATAGAAGAATGCCATCTACATAAAGTGCAAGGAATACCACACTTCCGCTGACGTATAATCGGTACACACAACTTTTGGTTTCGCACTGTGAAAATCCATAGGATTTAATCACATCATCGAAACATTTGTTCCATGACCGTGAAGCTTGTTTAAGTCCATACAAGGACTTCTTTTGCTTCAAGACAAGATGCTCTTCACCATCCTTCACATAACCTTCTGGCTGCTGCATATAGATGTCACGACCTTCCTCAAGGTACCCATTTAAAAACGCGGTTTGGACATCCATCTGCCAGATTTCTAGGTCCATATGTGCTGCTATGGATAGAAGAATTCGAATGGATTTGAGCATGACTACCGGTGAGAAGGTTGATGGATTTTGTATACTGAGAGCATTTATTAAAATGAGTATACAACGGTTTATTTATCCTATCTGTTAACAATCGTACATGTATGAACAATGGTATCCTATTATCTCACCGATAGGGACGATCATACGGCGTGTTGTAGATCGCAGAAGACAGTATGATCACTTGACCTAGTGAGACATAAACCTAATCACAGCCGAGACAGCGTATGAGGATACGTCTGTCCGGATGGCTGCGGCATTGTCGGAATAAGTAGTCTGCCTTGGTTACTTGACATGCTGGTACGCAGAGGTGGCGTATTGATGGACCGCAGTGAGATATATTCGTCTGTCTGACATCAGCAAATAAAGGATCTCGTTATATTGATTGAGTCCAAACCCTAACGAAGGTTCAGGGGTTTGCACGGGTTGACTGTTGCTTTGACTTGCCATGGTGGAGAGCCTAAGTAACGTGCTCGTATATCCGCATCTTGGGTAACAGCAGTTCGTGTAGTACCGCCTGAGACTGAACTTAGGAAACCATATCCGTGTAATAGGATGGGGACATTCCCTGAGGAGCTCAATAACATTCATCGTGCCAAAGTCCTGCAGGTTGATTAAGTTCAGGCACGAGTGATAAGGTTTGAGTGGTACTACTCAGGAATTATAAGATATTAATTAATTGTAGTTAGAGCTTGTCAGAGGCTTCGATTAATTAATGGATGTCCGGTAACCTTAAATATGGGGATTCTCAATAATAAAGGGGTAGGTCAGTATTAATTCTGTGGTGAAAAAGAATTAATATTAATTAATTAATTGTGTCCAGGGTTACGAACATGGGAATTAATTAATTTATAGGCCCACTTTATTATTTACATTAGGTCCCAGGTCTGGCCCAAATAAGTGTGCTGAATTGAGCCCAGTAGCCCATTAGGGATAAAAACCTGGGTCTATAAATAGACCACTCTCTATGGAAACCCTAGCCACCTTTTGTGATTATTCAAAATCAGTCAAAACCCTATGGCAGAGAGAGAGAGGCGCCGACTTCATTGTCAGAGGAGGAGAATTACAATTCTGGTCCTGCTCAAGCTACAGTTCTACGGAGTCCTCACCAGTAGTAGATCTGATCAGCACCGGGATACAAATCTGAAGATCTAATCTGGAGAACATATTTTCTTTCTTCCTTTTCTCTTTCCGTTTGATTTTAATCTAAGAAATTAGGGTTCTAATTTCTGTTTCCGCAGATTAAATCGGATCGCGTGGTTGAATTGGATTTTGGAATTCAAACGTGAAAGATCGGTTCAGACTCGACGGAATTACAGTAAATTCCCAATCCACAATTCTGGTTATTAAATTCATAGGAGCATGCTAGGTTTTTGAGAATTTGAATTATGAGCAATATCCATAGATCGATCTGGTTCAGTTTGGTTTTGGTGATTCGGTTCACGGTAAAACCCTACAATTGGTATCAGAGCCAGGTTTCTGATTTACGGCTCTGTTGTTCATAATTGAATTCTATATGCATGTATGGATTTATTGTTTATTGTGGATGTTTGTTTTTTGTTCCTCGTTGAAACCCGTTGATTCAGCCCGCAGTGGTTTATCCGTGTAGGGCTGAATTATTTTTGTAAAATCACGAGAAAATTCGTGATTAGTGTAGATTTGAAAATTGTAATAGAATAGGTTTTCTGTAATTTTCAAATTTGTAATTGGACGGGTCGAGGACGAAGAACGAAGATGGAGCCGACGCAGGGTCGGCGAGGACGACGGTGGGTGACGGCTGCGCGGCGCGGACGTGCGAGCGCGCGGGCGTAGGGGCTGCGTGCGCGAGGCACGGCGTGGGCGCGGCACGGCAGTAGCGCGCGGCGCGCGTGCGCGAGCTCGCGACGCTGGCCGGCGGTTGGCCTGGCGGCGGCGGCTTCGGTCGTCGTCGGCTGCTGCTGTCCCGTCACTGTGGCTCGTGTTTTGGTGGTTTGTACAATCCTGTGTAAACCCTAGGGTTTGCATTAGGGTTAGGGCAAATCATCAGATCACAAAGGCCTAAAAATCCAAAAGATTTGGTGTTTCCAGATTTGAAGGCCTCTTGAAGATTTGGAAGATTTGAAAAAGATTTGGATTTATCCAAATTAATTCAAAATTCAAATTTGTAATAGATAGATTTTATTTTCTATTTTGGGGCCACGAGGAATTTTTGTTTGCCTTAATTGTCCTCGTACGATATGTGATTTATTTATGTGCGCAATTAAGCATGTGTAGATAATAGGAAAAGCATGTTTTACTACTTTTATTATTTACAACTTTCCAAGCATGCTTATGTGATTAATTTCTCTTGTTGGATTATATTTTTGGAATTTTTGGGCTTGTTTAAATACATTCAAAAATTTGAGAAATATAATAACAAGGAAATGATATGTGCGCATAAAGAAACCTTTTAAAAGAAAAATACTAAGCAGATTTTTTTAATTAAAATCAATAGACCTCCACAAAGCGGTCCTAGGCTGTAAGTGTATCTCTCGTTCTAGTAAACGTCTACGAGTGTAGCTTGCTAGTTCCCGGAGGTGCATGGGTACGGTTGTTGGGATTTCTAGACAAACAATTTAAATCATGTGAATACTGGGAGGGCATTGTGTAAACGTCTACGAGTGTAGCTTGCGTAGATCTCTTTCACAAGTATTCTAGGATTGATTTAAATTAGAGATAACAAAAGCTTTGAGGGCTGTGCGGTATGGTTACGTGCCATGCTAAACTGTCTCTTTTGGCCGGAGTTAAATTTATGGTTTATTGCTTAGAAGCATCTTAGAATATAATGCAAGAATTGCATCCCTGTTCTTGAGAGATGGCTTGGTCTAAGGTTTTCACTAATTATTAATTTCTAGTGTCAAAAGCATCCTGACATGGTAGTGAAATTAAATGGATTGGGGCTTAAAACCCGCAGTTCTGGTTGAGGGTGACATCGTAAATGTCTACGAGTGTAGCTTGCTCTCAATCCTCTAACTGGTCCGAACTTCCATGAGTGGAGATATTGCATTGAGTATATTCTCTTGACTAAGCAACACATGTTTGTTCTTACTATGATGCCACTTGCCCCACGTCACCATAAAGTATCTAGACGTGAGAAGGAGTTGTATGACAGTTGAGTGGCATCTGAGGATTTTCCTTACAAGTTAATATCAGATAACCTTTCTAGAGAACTTAAGCTCAAGTACATGGGCTATTGTAGCTCTGTTACTATCTGGATGGACATAGTGGCTACGTATGGTGAAGTGGATTGAACTATCAACTGTGATCTCGTTAGAGACCTTGTCTGTAAGAGAATGGTTGATGGCAGTTCGGTGACACTGCATGTGATGATCATGGATAACACCATGAAACGATTCACGCGTGGAGGTGGATGTATCAGTGATCGGGCTAAGATCGATATAATCCTGAACTCCTTACCGATTTCATTCTATGACTTTAAGAGGGAGGTAGCTAAGTTTACCTGCTTCGCTACAAGTCTGAATGCTTTGAGAAATTCAAAGAGTTCAAGGCTGAAGTAGAAAAGAAGGTCGGGAAAACTATCAAGTCGCTGCGATCTGACCGCGGTGGCGAATACCTCGGCAACGAGTTCCTGCAATATTTGCCAGAAAACAGGATTACATCCCCGTGGACTGCACCGGGTACTCCCCAGCAAAACGGTGTAGCTGAAAGAAGAAATAGGACTCTTCTAGAGATGGTAAGATCAATGATGAGTTATGCAAACTTACCAATTTCATTTTGGGGGCTACGCATTGGAGACAGCAGCTTACATGTTTAATGCAGTGCCTTCTAAATGAGTTCCTAAGACGCCTTTTGAGCTCTTCCTTGGTCGCAAACCTAGTTTGTGCAAGTTTAGAGTATGGGGCTGTCCGGCACACGTACTGTCGAATGAACCTGATAAGTTAGAAAGCAGGTCAAAAGTAATGTTGTTCATAGGGTATCCCAGGCAAATGAAAGGTGGTTACTTTTACTGTCCCGAGAGTCAAAGAGTCATTGTTAGCACAAACGCTAGATTCGTGGAGGACGAGTATGTGAGTAATCACAGGTCAAGGAGTGATATCGTTCTTCAAGAAATTGAGAACGAGAATGCAATTCAAAGGGAAGGGGAACGTGTAGATGTGGGTGCACCTGTGAGAGGCACAGCATCACAGACACGTTCTTCAGTGCAAGGTGCAGGACCACAAGTCACTACACCTACTACTGACACGGCACCGATGCCTCATCGTAGTGGGAGAGTTATTTTCCAGCCGAAAAGGTACATGATCGCGGGTGAGTCTTCGAACTTGAGCCCGAAAGACGGACATGAGGACTCTGACCCACTGACTTAAGAAGAGGCAGTGCAGGACAAGGATGTTGCCAAATGGTGTGTCGCCATGGATTCTGAAATAGAATCCATAACTGCTATGGATGTATACTAGAAAACTGATTTGCCGGATGGCTTTAGGGCCATAGGGTGCAAATGGATATACAAGAGAAAGAAAGGGGCGGATGGAAAGATCACGACTTTTAAGGCCAGGCTGGTGGCAAAGGGTTATAGTCAAAAAGAGGGCATTGACTATGAAGAAACCTTTTCACCCGTAGCCATGCTCAAGTCCATCCGGATACTCCTTGCCACAGCTGCGCATATGGACCTCGAGATCTGGCAGATGGATGTCAAAACTGCTTTTCTAAACGGCTACCTTGAAGAAGGTAGGGACATCTACATGCAGCTTACATAAGCAAGGGTGAAGAACATCTTGTCTGGAAGCTTAGGAAGTCCTTGTATGGACTTAGGGTTCTAATTTATGTTTCCGCAGATTAAATCAGATTGTGTGGTTGAATTGGATTTTGGAATTCAAATGCAAAATATCGGTTCAGACTCAAAGGAATTACGGTAAATTCCCAATCCACAATTCTGGTTATTAAATTCATAGGAGCATGCTAGGTTTTTGAGAATTTGAATTATGAGCAATATCCATAGATCGATCACGTTCAGTTTGATTTTGGTGATTCGGTTCACGGTAAAACCCTACAAAGGTCTCTTCATAGTAAATGTCCTCCTTTTGACTATAACCCTTCGCCACCAACCTGGCTTTAAAAGTCGTTATCTCTCCTTTTGAACCTTTCTTTTGTTTGTATACCCATTTGCAATCTATGGCCCGAAAGCCATCAGGTAGCGCAGACTTCTGGTATACATCCATAGAGGTAATTGATTCAATTTCTGAATCCATGGCTTTATGCCATTTTTCAGCATCTTTGTCATTTACTGCTTCGTTGTATGTCCTTGGGTCGGTATCATCTAGTCCGTCTTCCGGGATCAAGTCCGAAGACTCTCCCACGAACTTATACCGCTCGGGTTGGTGAGGTACCCTCCCACTACGACGGAGCACTGGTACTGCATCAGCTGTTGGTGCAGTTACTTGTGGATCAAATCCTTGCACTTGTGACCGTGCAATTGGTTCCATACCTTGGAGAGTTACACTCAATCTGCCACGGGGTTTTCCCAATGAAAGCGCATCATCGTCTCCAATTTCTTGGAGAATGATATCACTTTTGGATTTGTGGTTTTTCATAAACTCGTCCTCTAAGAATCTTGCGTTGGTGCTAACAACGATCTTCTGATCCTCAGGACAGTAGAAATAACCACCCTTCGTTTGTCTGGGGTATTCCACAAACAACATTAGCTTGGACCTACCTTCTAACTTATCAGGTTCCTTTGACAAAACATAAGCCGGACAACCCCACACTCTTATCTTTGACACACTGGGCTTTCGCCCATGCCAGAGTTCCAAGGGTGTTTTAGGAACTGACTAAGAAGGTACTAGGTTCAGCAGATACGCCGTTGTTAGTAATGCGTGGCCCCAAAACAAAACTAGCAAGTTCGCGTAACTCATCCTAGATCTAACCATTTCAAGAAGAGTCCTATTTCTTCTTTCAGCCACACCATTCTACTGAGGAGTGCCTGGTGCGGTCCATTGGGATGTAATCCCATGCTCTGATAAAAACTGCAAGAACTCATCACTGAGATACTCACCACCACGATCAGATCGTAATGACTTAATGGTCTTGTTTAACTTCTTCTCTACTTCCGCCTTGAATTCCTTGAATTTCTCAAAGCATTCAGACTTATAGTGAAGTTAGTAAACATACCCGTATCTCGAGTAATCGTCATTAAAAGTGACGAAATACTTAAATTAGAGTGGATCAGTTGCAACACATCACTTGCTCGAGACTGACTTGCCTTGAAAGGCCTGGTCGTCATCTTTCCCTCTATACAGGATTCACAAACTCGATGTGGAACTACCTGGATTGAATCCAACGTTCCATCATCCACGAGTCTCTTGATCCTCTTTAGATTGATGTGACCTAATCTCAGATGCCATAGATATGTAAGATCCTCATCAGAAGATGAAAACTTTCTCTTCTTATGATTAAATGAGTTATATGCAGCATTCACGGAAGATTTATGCAAACAAGTTATGATATAAAGAGAGTCTTTCTGTATCCCACTACAGATAACACCGTTATTGCCATTGATAGTAACCTGACTATCAAAAATAACTGAAAATCCATCATTAATTAAACAGGAAACAGAAATAAGGTTCCACCGAAAATCTGGCACATACAAAACAACTCTTAAAATCAAAACTTTGTCTTGAAAGCATAATATAACATCTCCAACTACTATTGCAGACACACGAGCAGCATTACCCATGGAGATCGTCACCTCGTCATCATTCAGCTGCCTTGTTGGCCTGAATCCCTGCAAAGTGTAACAAACATGATTAATAGCTCCAATATCCACTACCCACGAATGGGTAGAAACAGATGCTAAACATGTTTCCGTTACAAGTACTAATGACATACCTTGTCCAACTCGCTTGGTCAGACAATCCTTCTTCCAGTGACCAGTTTTGCCACAACGGAAACACTTGCCGTTCGTCCCCAGTGTCACAGTCTTCTTTTTCCCAGAACTTTTGCTTCCAAAGACTGTCTTCTTGAATTTCTTTCCAATCACCCCTTTAGCACATTTCGATGAAGCAGGGTGACTACTGGAAGAATCCAAGACTGCCTTTTTAGGTTGCGTGACTGATTCAGCCGCCATGAGATCACTAAGTAACTCATTGAGAGTATTCTCCTTTTTACTCATAACAACATTCAGCCTAAAGTTCTCAAAAGACTTCGGAAGTGAGTTACGTATGATATCGACCTGGGTTTCCCCGTCAATACCTCCTCCATTCAACGTCAGTTTATCCATCAGATGAGTCATGGAAACAACGTGCTCCCTCACTGAGCTACCATCAGTCATTTTACAACTTACGATTTTCCTCATGAGTTTAAATCTGACAGCTCTATCTGATTCCCCATAAGTAACTGTGAGACTATCCATAATCTCAACTGCTTTGTCATAGTGCTGATGTTGTTGCTGGAGCACCTTAGACATGGTGGTCATCATGTAGCACTTGACTACATTATTAGACATGACCCTCTTGTCATAGAGGTTTCGCTCCACATCAGTTGACTCAGCAGTAGGGATAGCTGGACACGGAGTGTTAAGAACATATTTATGTTCCTCTACAATTAGGATATAATCCAAGTTGCGGTTCCATTCAAGGAAATTCGGACCAGTTAATTGATTTTGTGCCAAGATATTAATGACATTATTCATAGACATATCTGAAAACAATAATTGATTAAAGTAAGTATATACATGCAGAATATTGAAACAAATATGCATTGTAACCCTTTGATAAACCAATACAATTGTTTCCCCCAATTGCCTAGGTGCATCTTCTGCAAGCTCCTTTCGAAGACATTTACAGCAGACCACCTAACCAGACAGCTCTTTGAAGTTCCAGTCTTTAATTTCAATCCATGCCAGGTATTTGCTGGCAAATGAAATTAATAATCGGAGATAAAACTAAGACCATGTTCAACCTATCTGAGCAGGGACATCATTCATGAGTTAGTACTCAGGCAACATCTAAGCATTTGACCACAATTCTAACTCCGGAAGTTAAAAGAACGATTTGTCATACGTACTAGACCCATGACGCATGCCTCTTACAACCATTGTTATCTCATTTAAAACAATTCTAGAGAACTTATGAACAAATAAAGTAAGCAGGCTACGGTCGTGTAGACGTCTACTCACCTCACTGTCCACTTCTCACATGTTTAAATGTTTTATTTAGAAATCTCATCTATTAGAACTTATGAACAAATAAAGCAAGCAGGCTACCATCGTGTAGAATTCTACTCACTTCACTGTCCACTTCTAATAAGAGACCGCATTGTGGAGGTCTTGTTGATTTTAATTAAAAAATCTTGCTTAGTCTTTTTCTTTCAAAAGGTTCTTA
>JAPKLW010001006.1:52700-182365 GCA_026898455.1 Plectranthus barbatus | reverse complement strand
TTATGATCCATAAATTATATCACATCAAAAATTCCATCATATTTCCCTACATGATTTCGGAATTTATAGACATAATTTAATACATAAAATAAATCACATAAAGCATGCTTTGAACAGTAAATAATAAAGAAGTAACATGCTCTAATATTATCTACAACATGCTTTAAAAATAAATAATAAAAGCAATAGCATGCTTTCCTATTATTTACTAGTGCGCACATAATAAATCACATCATACGAGAAAACAATTAAATAAACATATATAATTTCTCATGGCCCCTTGATGCAATTACATGGGAAATAAAATTGAACCTATCTATTACAATGATTTAATTTAATACAGATCTTCAAATGGGCTCCCACTCTTTAACTTGAAATCTGCAATCTTTGGGCTGGAATAAATACAGCAGTTTGGGCTAGGAATTTGTGAACCAGGGTTATTTGGCCCATTAAAATAATTAAATTTTAATCCTAAGCCAACCCACATCACACTAGGGTTTGAACACAACAAATTAGGGTTTCAAAAACAAAACCCTAAAATCAGCCTCCCCAGGCAGCCGCCGGGCCGTCGGGCCCGCGACCCAGCCCACGTCTGAAACCCTTATCTGACTAGGGTTCAGCCGCTATCTCCAGCAGAAACCCTAGCTGCCGCCGCCCTGCTTCAACCTCGCCGCCGCTGCGCCCGCGCACACCGCAGCGGTCGCGCCACCTGCGCCCCAACGCGCGCCACCTTCAGGCGGTCGCCGTCCGCCACTCCAGCACCTGGAAAAATAGTCTGCAACTGCTGCAACTATAGTCGCAAGTCGCGACATGTTGAAGCTGCGCAGATCCGTCCACCGTCAAGCACAACCACCGGCGTCGCCTTTCACCGCCATTCGCACCTGTGTGCGGCCATCGCCGGATCACAGCGACCCGCGCTGGCCGGAGCCAGCGCCGCTGATGGCAAGAGGAAGAAGACCGCCGCGCGCCTCCTGCGCGCGGCCACTGCCTGTCAGCCCGATGGGTGCCGCCGCCAGCCACCGCCGCGCGCCGCCGGCGCGCGGCTGGTGCTTGTACCAGTCCACTGGAAAACTGCTGCTTTACATTGTCGCTGTTTTGTTCTCTTTATGTCTCCGGTTTACAGATTGAATAAAAATACAAACAAATAGATCTAGTCTATTACATGATTTTCCTATCAATCTAATTGCGGATTTTCTCGCGATTTAAAACAAAACCAAAAACAATGAGGGGCCACGAGAACAAAAACATCCACAACAAGAATAAATCCATCCAAAATAAATTAAATAACATGCATAAACTGTTTGTCAAATTTATTTTTCGACAGAGCCATAAAATACGAACCTCGCTCTAATACCAATTGTAAGAACTGAGTGTACAATAGGCGACATGAATCGCCATTTATTAAAACTCTGGATTCGATTAATGGATATCAAAATAAATATCATGACAAACAGTAAATGCCCTATGCATGCTCTTATTTAATTTAATTCTTAGATTAAAAGGAATACCTGAGACTCCAACGACTGATCTACAGATCTAGATCGATGATGGCAATGAAGATGGTGCTGATCTGAATCTGGAATCAATCAAAGCGATGGTGTTCCTACAGATCTGATCTTCTGATATGTTCCCTTGCTCGATCCGGAAATCCGGTGAGGATACGCTACCGGATCTACAGTCGCCCACTCTCTCACAATCTCTCTAGGGTTTCTAATTTGAAACTTCAAAATTTGTGTGGGAAAATGAGAGATTCATCTATTTATATAGATCTGAGAATGGGCTATTAGGGTTTAATAAACCCTAATGGGCTCTGAGCAGTGTTGGGCGAGACCAGGGATCAAATGCAAATAATAAAGTGGGCCTCCTATTAATTAATTCCATGTAAGACTCTCCACCATAGCAAGTCAAAGTGACAGTCAACCCATGTGTGCCCCTCAGCTTTCAATAGTCTTTAGATCCGACCAAGTTACCGAGATCTTTACTCATTCATATGTCAAGTAGAATAGTTCATCTCACTGTTGATCCTATCAATACATTGAGATGTACCGGTCACACAAAGCAGTCAAGATAAACCACTTATGAACTTGTGTGCCGCAGCCTAAACCGACAGCCAAACCAGAAACTGTCTCAGCTGTGATAACAGTTTATATCTCGCGAGGTCGAACGATCTATACGATCTTCTGTGATCTCTTACACACCGTATGATCTCCCTATCGACGAGATAACTGGATGTGTTTGTTCGCATCGTATGATTGTTAATTCAGACAGGAGTAGTTTATTGCAAGTCATTAATGATTACCAGTATATCAAACATAACGGTTCCTAATATACCAATCATAATGCTTTTATGTATACAATTCCAACAGCCGCCACCTTTCCGGCTGCCGCCTGTGGCCGGACTTCGCAATCAGCATCGCCCCTGCTCAGCCATCGTCACCAGCCATCCCGCCGCATCGTGAAGTCGCTACAGCCGTGTCTGAAATGCGAGCTTGCGCTCGCTGCTGCTTCTCCACGCCGCCGCGCGCGACTGCAACGCCTTCCACCTCGACGAAAACCGCTGCGCGCAGCACCACCATTCCTGACGCCCTCTGGAACTGCTGCCAGCGTTCGCACGAACCAAGACAGCACTGCACGCCAGGAGAAGAGGAAGTGCACAAGCCGTTTACGCGCGCGCACGATGGGAAGCCCGCGCGCCGCCGCCGGCCCTCCGCAACCCCTCCGCCCCCTGCTACTACCGTCGATCTGCTCGTGCTACCCACGCCGGACAGAGAGCTCGCCAGGAATGCGAGCAGTAGCTGCCAGATGAGCGCGGCCCAGCCGCAGGAAAAACCCTGCCGCCGCCACCCACAGTGACCACCGCCGCCACTCGCCATGGTCGCCAGCGGTGGCGACTGATATCTGTGTGGTGGGGAGGCTGAATCCTAATTCATGTCGCCATCTTTGTTTTTCGTTCTTCAAATCTCGTTCTTCTGGATCTCAATTTTACAAAAATTACAAATCTACAATCTATTACAATTTTTGCATATCAAATCTAACCACGGATTTTCTCGTGGTGAAAAACAGATCCAAAAACGAGAAGGCCACGAGAAAATAACATCCACGACAATTTAAATCCATCCATGAACATACATATTTATTTAATATCAATCTATTCAAGATATAGCCTAAGAACATCAACCGGGCTCTGATACTAATTGTAGGGTTTAAATCTACGATGGACAACATGAGTTGCCATTAATTAAATTCATGCCAAGGATCGTTCTTAGGGTATCAGGAACAAATTTTAATTAAATAAATCATGCGATCCTATGCATGCTCCTACAAAATTAATTGCAGAGGATGGATTTAGAAAATACCTGATTTCACCGTTTGATCTATAGATCTAGATCGAGCCAATAACGATGAAATAAACTTAGATCTGAGATTGAACACCGACGATGGGCAGTTGTTCCTACAGATCTGATCTTCTGATTTGTTCCCTTGCTCCTTGGAAATTTGGTGAGGATTATCTACCAAGTTGGATCCGAGATTTGGAGAAATCGATCAATTTCTCCCACCGGATCAGCCGCGCCGCCGTTCTCTCTCAATATACTAAAATCCCTAATTCTTAATAATCTGATAGAGAGAAGGCCATTACATAGTGTTAGGGTTTTCAGAAACCCTAACCCTAATGGGCTTGAGCAGTTCATGGGCCAGACCAAGGACCAGATGCAAATGATAAACTAGGCCCTATTTATTAATTAATCCTTCCTTGTTCAACCCAGAACATAATTAATTTATAAAACATTCTTTTAACCTTCACCACGGTAACAATGCTGACTCGCCCCTTTATTAC
Source organism: Plectranthus barbatus (assembly GCA_026898455.1). Classification (NCBI taxonomy): domain Eukaryota; kingdom Viridiplantae; phylum Streptophyta; class Magnoliopsida; order Lamiales; family Lamiaceae; genus Plectranthus; species Plectranthus barbatus. The sequence goes on along the minus strand of JAPKLW010001006.1, from coordinate 178,530 downwards.
CACGTTATTAGGAACGGGTTGCACCAAACTAACATAATCCACATATTTAAGGTTTTAGACATTCATTAATTAATTTGGCTTATGACAATCAGCCATAATTAATTAATCTCTTATTTCCTGAGTAATACCACTCACTCCTTTTCACTTATGCCTGCATTAAATAATTCAACCTGCAGGGTTTAGCATAATCAACCTTGTTAGCTCCTCAGGGAATGTCACCATCCTGAAACGGATATGCTTAGCTAAACGTCCAACCTAAGCAAGCCACACACAAATTGCCAACTCCCAAAATACGAGTATTAGAGTACACTTAAGACTCGCCACCATGGTAAATCAAAGTGTGGTCAATCTGTGTGTGTCCCTTATCCTTCAGTTAGGTTTAAGATCATAGGAAGTATGTTAGGGATCTGACTCATTCATATGTAAATGAGAATGGCACATCCCACTGTTGATCCCATCAATACATAAATGTAGGGTTTTTCCATGAACCGAATCACCAAAACCAATTTGAACCGGATCGATTTATAGATATTGCACATAATCTAAATTCACAAAACCCTAGCTTGCTCCTATGAATTTAATGCATATTTGTGGATTAAGAGATTACCGTAATTCCGTCGTCTCTGTACTGATCTTTTGCGTTTGAATTCCAAACTTCAAGTCAACCACGCAATTTGATTTCTCTGTGGAAACAAAAATTAGAATACTAATTTCTCCAGATTAGATCTTCAGATCTGTGTCCCGGAACTGATTAGATCTACTACTGGTGAGGACTCCGTAGATCTGTGGCTTGAGCAGGACCAGAATTCAAAAATTCTCCTCCGTTCTCTATGGATCGGCGCCTCCCTCTTTCTCTCCTAGGTTTAGTGTGTTTCAACTATGTTATAAAGTGACTAGGGTTTCAGAGAGTGAGAGGTCTATTTATAGACCTAGGGTTGTAAAACCCTAGTGGGCTCCTGGGCTCAATTCAGCACACTTATTGGGCCAGACCTGGGACCTAATGCAAATAATAAAGTGGGCCTATAAATTAATTAATTCACACGTCCACAACCCAGGACACAATTAATTAATTAATATTAATTCTTTTTCACCACAGAATTATTACTGACCTACCCCTTTATTACCATGTTATGAGAACGAGCTACATTAATTGAGAATCCCCATATGTAATGTTACCGGACATCCATTAATTAATCGGAGCCAAGCTCTAACTACAATTAATTAATATCTTATAATTCCTGAGTAGTACCAATCAAACCTTATCACTCGTGCCTGAAATTAATCAGCCTGCAGGACTTTGGCACGATGAATGTTATTGAGCTCCTCAGGGAATGTCCCCATGCTATTACTCGGATATGGTTACCTAAACCCAGTCTCAGGAGGTACTACACGAACTGCTGTTACCCAAGATGCGGATATACGAGCACGTTACTTAGGCTCTCCACCATGGCAAGTCAAAGCAACAGCCAACCCGTGCAAATCCCTGAACCTTCATTAGGGTTTGAACTCAATCAATATAAAGAGATCTTGTATTCGCTGATGTCAGACAGACGAATACATCTCACTGCAGTCCATCAATATGCCACCTCTGCGTACCAGTATGTCAAGTAACCAAGACAGACTACTTATTCCGACAATGCCACAGCCATCCGGACAGACGTATCCTTATACGCTGTCTCGGCTGTGATCAGGTTTATGTCTCACTAGGTCAAGTGATCATACTGTCTTCGGCGATCTACAACTCACTGTATGATCGTCCCTTTCGGTGAAACAAGAGGATACCATTGTTCATACATGTACAATTGTTAACAGATAGGAGAAATAAACCGTTGTATACTCATTATAATAAATGCTTTCAGTATACAAAACCCATCAATCTCCCACTTATACTCAAAGCATAACTAAGTTGTTACAGAGTATACAGTCCGTCTATCTAGTCTGCTGTCTCTTTAACCACTTTCTGCGGAAAGCTCTTTGTAAATAGATCAGCAAGATTGTCAGCAGTTTCAATCTTCTTATTCAGCACATCGCCCCTCGATACAATTTCTCGTATGATGTGGTACTTTCTCTCTATTTGTTTGCTTGCCCTGTGAGACCGCGGTTCCTTTGAGTTTGCCACTGCACAAGAGTTATCATAATAAATTGTTATACTCCTCGGCAAACTCGGGATCACGCCCAATTCTAAAAGGTAGTTCCGGAGCCATACCCCCTCTTTCGAGGCATCGGAGGCGGCGACATATTCCGCCTCCATGGTGGAGTCAGCAATGTATTTCTGCTTTGAGCTCCTCCAAGATACAGCTCCACCTCCCAGGGTAAAAACATATCCTGAGGTCGATTTCTTCTCATCCTGGTCCACTTTGAAATCCGAGTCTGTATAACCCACAGGGCACAAATCCTCACTTTGATAAACTAGGCAGAAATTCCTAGTTATTTTCAAATACTTGAGGATGTGCTTTACAGCAGTCCATTGCACCTGTCCAGGCTTAGACTGATATCTTGCTACCATGCCAATGGCATAACAGATATCTGACATGGTACACAACATCGCATACATGAGGCTACCCACCGCCGAAGCTTATGCTACAAGACTCGTCTCATTTTTTCTCCCGCTGTGTCTGAGGACACTGCCCACTAGAAAGACGAGCACCATGTCTGAAAGGTAGCAAGTCTTTCTTGGCGAGTTGCATGCTGAACCGGGCTATCACAGTATCCACATAGGATGCCTGGGATAAGCTCAACATTCTTCTCTTACGATCTCGTAAGACCTTAATACCAAGAATGTAGCCTGCTTCTCCCAGATCCTTCATATGAAACTGTTCGGACAACCAAACCTTGATTTCGGACATCACTCCCTCGTTGTTTCCAAATACGAGTATGTCATCAACGTATAGTGCAAGGAAGACCACGCTCCCACTGACACAAAGTCGGTAAATACAACTTTCATTTTCCAACTGTGAAAATCCATAGGATTTAATCACATTGTTGAAACGTAAGTTCCACGACCTTGAAGCTTGCTTAAGTCCATACATGGACTTCCTAAGCTTCCTGACAAGATGTTCTTCGCACTTGCTTATGTAACCCTCGGGTTGCTGCACATAGATGTCTCTACCTACTTCAAGGTAACCGTTTAGAAAAGTGATAAGTTAGGATTTTCACCAACTTATTTGGTTGTTCTTTGACTAATTGTGTGATGTAAAGATCGTTTTTGTACTTGTTTTTGTGCATGAATTGGCTTTTGTACCCGTAGTGTTGTGTTTGATGAATCATGCTGGTTTTTTGTCACAAACAGAGAAGAGTTGAATTTCCAGTTTTAGGTCCACGTCGATCGACGAGGATGTCTCGTCGATCAACGAGGAGATTGAAGAAGGAGCGATCGATGAAGGAAGAAAAGATCGACAGAGGCAGCAACCATGTCGATCGATGCCATTCCACATCGATCAACGAGGGTACTTCACCAGCGTCGGTCGACGCCGAATCTTCTAGGATCGACGCGAGTTCGGGATTCCTAGTCTGCATCTGTTTTGAAGATAAAGACATATCTACACCTAGATATTGTATGATACATTCTCCACTATTATATAAAGCCATGAAAATTAATTTTTTGAGGGGAGAAGACATTCGAATAATTACAAGATTTTACTATTGAAGATTGATTAGAGATTCCCAAGGTTTTTGAAGTTTATGTTTGAAGATAGAGTTTCTGTGGAATTATTTTTGGATTCATATTTTTATGCAATTCATGTTTTATTCTTCTATTATGAATATTATTTCGAATATGTGTAACTAATCTCTTCCTCGGATTCTAGGGTTCGAATTATCAATATATGCATGTTTAGATTAATTGAATTATTTTTCCTTTCCCTTCGTAGTTTGTGAAATCTGAGTTTAATTCATAATCTTGAGTTTGTTGGCCACATCTTAGGATTAACTAGTTGATTACTTGAGACGTAACTGTAATAGTTTTCAATCGAAAGAGATTTTCACAATATAATCTGATTTCTTGTCGTAACTGAAGGAGATTGATTGTAGGGATAAATCTGTAGATATTTGGAGTTAATTAATTTATCTTGAGACCGAGCGGAGATAGGTAATTGATTAATCTACTTTACGAATTGTCCAACAAAGAAGTTCGTAATACTTTTCTGATGTTTCACTACGAAGAGGAATTAAAATTGGGAAATTATCAATTTATTCATTCATGTCATATTTGATAAGGAGATATTCCTAGAATCTGTATTTCTCATAACCGTTTTCAACCAAAGTATTTTAATTTACTGTTTACATTTAATTTGCAAGGATTATGATTTGCAAAACAACCAAAAGCCAAAACTTTGCTTTTCCTACCCAGTATTTTAAGAACGCCTTATTTAGTATTTAGGATTTTTCGTCGTTTCATTCCATGTGGGATCGACAATTTTCATTTGCCGCTATATTATTAGCTTTGGTAAGTCGCTGTTAAATAATTTAGCAATCAAATTTTGGCGCCGTTGCCGGGGAATGAACAGAATTAATAATACTATTAAATCTGTGAATAAAATACTAATTTAGGCTGTAATTTTCGTATTTTCCTTTAATTTCCCGTATTTTCGTAAATCACGTCGATCGATGCTATATCGCGTCGATCAACTCAGTATTTTCTCCATCGTCGATCGACGCTTAATCTCGTCGATCGACACTTATTTGTTTTCAGATTTTCAGTTTTGCGTATTTCAGTACGTTCCGTTTTATTTTCAGTCTTACCTCACTACCCCCTTTATTGTACAGGTAGTGCATGAGTACGATAGCTAAATGAAAGAAGCCACTTTATTACTATCCGGACATTGAGGCCACGTGCTGAAAGATCCGAAAGAACAAGCGTACTCAGGAAAGCTCAAGCAGTCAAGCAATGGATGAACAACCACCAATTATTCAACAACAACCACCAATGCTAACTGCAGAGGAACAAGTTGTGCTTCTCCAAGAAGTTAAAGCGATCCCGACAATGGAGAGGATGACAACTAGCATCCTATGAGGGCACAGATCCAACAGTTCAACCTGGAGAGAGACCTCGAGAGGAACAATCCGAATGGAAGGGATGTTCGCCATAACACACTGTTTGATGACAATCCCGACAATGGAGAGGATGACAAGCAGGATCTGCCAGGGGATTCTGATGATGAGGAAGAAGAGGAGGCCATGCAAAACCAGTATAAACCTCAGTTCAAGCAAAAAAACTTCAGGATTGGCATCAATGCCAATAATTTTGAACTGAAGACCAGATTGGTGCAGATGGTGCAACAAAAACAATTTGGAGGAAGACCAACTGAAGATCCTTATGCACATCTGGACAAGTTCCTGATGCTCTGGAACACTATCAAAATCGGAGGAGTCAGCAAGAGTGCCATCCGAATGCGTCTGTTCGCATTCTCTCTGCGGGATAAGGCACAATCATGGTTTACTGTATTGGACAAGGACAACATAAGTACATGGACTGAACTGAGGAATGAGTTCTTGGAAAACTTCTTCCATCTGAATATCATTAGGCAGAGGAGAAAGGAAATCATCAGGTTCGGTCAATGACCCGATGAAAGCTTTAGTGAGACGTGGGATAGATTCAAAGAGCTGCTGAGATCATGCCCCGGACATGGTTTTCCTCCAGGAGAACAGGCAGAGGCCTTTTATGAAGGGCTCGATGAAAAGACCGTCAAATTGGTGGACACCACACTAGGTGACTCCGTCATGATGAAGAGCGGAAAGAATGCCATGGAATTCTTCCAAAAGATGGCTAACAACACTCAAAGGTGGTCCGCATGCCGAACTCGGCCTGTAAAAGTAATCGAGAAAGTAGTGTAGAAAGTCGCCGAACAACCTGATTTGGCAACTGAACTGAAGAAGCTAAAGGAAGAATTTGCGACTCTAAAGCAAGAGAAAGTAGTCGCTGCTGTCGAGGCGGTGCAAGCTCCAACTGAGAGGGACAATGCTGAGGTAAACTTCATTCAAAGGGGCGGCTATCAAAACAATTACCGAGGAGCATAATCAGCCCTATACCTTTATTCACGCCCCAAGCTGCAAAGCATTCACCACCAAGATTCACCGTACAGGATGAGGCGATAGTGGAGAAGAAGAAGCCAAATCTCGAGGAGATTTTGGCTAAGTTCATGGAAGGCTCCACCGATACGGTTGCCAAGCTCAAACAAGAAATATTGAGCGTGAACACAAGGGTTGATCATGTGCAGAAGCATGTGTAGATCATTGAGAATCAAGTCAGCCACATTGCCGATGCCCTTGGAACGAAACACAAGCCGGGACAACTCCCGAGCAACACTCAGGTCAACCCCAAGAACCAGAATCAGAGGAATCAAGTGAACGCCATAACTTTGAGAGGAGGTAAGTCCTATGAAGGACCAACGCAAGCAGGGACAAAGACCCGGGATGAAGGAGAAATTGAGCAAGACAAAGAGGTCAGTGCAGACGAAGCCCCGTCGACCGACGCGAGGTCTCCGTCGATCGACGAAGCATCAAAGTCCCCATCGATCGATGCTGATGCTCGTCAATCGACGTCTTCCCCTACTCCACCTCCGAAGAAACTGCCTCTGCCATTTCCGCAGCGATTTGCCAAGGCCAAGATGAACGAAAGGTATTCACGATTTCTAGAGACGATGAAGATGGTGCACATCAACATTCCATTGGTCGAAGCCTTGCAGGAAATGCCCGGATACATCAAGTTCCTGAAAGACATGGTCTCTCAGAAACAACCCTTCTTAGAGCATGAGACGGTCAACCTGTTCGAAGAGTGCAGTGCTATCATCCAAAAGAAGATACCAATCAAAAGGGAAGACCCAGGGTCCTTCACAATCTCCTGCATCATTGGAGGGGAGACCTTTGGGAAAGTCCTCTGTTATTCCGGTGCTTCAATCAACCTGATGCCGTTGTCAATCTTCAAGCGGTTGAAGATCGGAAGTATCAAGCCCACAACAATCTCGCTTCAGATGGCCGATCGATCAGTCACTTACCCGAAAGGCATTGTGGAAGATGTGCTGGTGAAGGTGAAAGACTTCATTATCCCAGCCGATTTCGTGGTGCTCGATATGGAAGAGGATCGCAACATCCCTCTGATCCTTGGAAGACAATTCCTGATGACCGGAGGAGCATTGATCGATATTCGCGACGGCAAACTCACATTTAGAGTGAACAATGAGTAGGTGACATTCTCGATCTACAAGGCAATGCAGAAACACAATGATGTAAGCTACACAAAAGAATGCTACATGATCAATTGCTTCAGCCAGGTAATGTCTTCCCCATTCACCTCTCTCAAAAGCGAACCAGACTTCCTGGAAAACTGCTTGCAACACTCTCTGTTCTCGTCAACAAATCTGGACGAGGCAACCGAGGAAATCTTGGATATGGTCATGGAGCTGGACGTGTTCGACGAAATAACTCGGGAAAAAGAAATCAAAAGAGAACCATTGCCTGATCGATACTGCCAGAACAACTCAGCAAGGGTGGAAAACAAGCTCCCGTCAATCGATGCCACTGCATCGTCGATCGAGGCCGCTGCAAAAACCACATCGATCGATGGCGACCTGTGGCAGCCATGCTCCAGCTCTGATCCACCAGTTCTGGAACTCAAGACACTTCCGACACATCTCAGGTACGCATTTCTGGGTTCTGATGATACTTACCCTGTCATTGTTTCTGCCTATCTTACACAAGGGGAGTTGGACAAACTGCTGAGAATTCTGCGGAAATACAAGTCCGCCATCGGATGGACTTTGCGGGATATCAAGGGAATCAGCCCTTCGCTATGCATGCATAAAATCATCCTTGAAGAAGAAGCCAAACCGAAGAGACAAGCACAGCGATGATTGAACCCCATCATGCAAGAAGTTGTAAAGAAGGAGGATCTCAAACTCCTTGACCATGGCATGATCTACCCAATCTCCGACAGCAAATGGGTGAGCCCTACACAAGTAGTAGCCAAGAAAGGGGGATGCAGATAGTGAAGAATTACGATGGAGAGTAAGTTGCGACAAGGCCAGTCACGGGATGGCGGTCCTGCATTGACTACCGAGCTTTGAACACCGCCACGTGCAAGGATCACTTTCCCCTACCCTTCATCGATCAAATGCTTGATAGATTATCTGGTTACCCTTTCTATTGTTTTCTTGATGGTTACTCAGGGTACAACCAGATAGCTGTGGCGCCTGAAGATCAACACAAGACAGCATTCACCTGCCCATATGGAGTACTTGCCTACCGACGGATTCCATTTGGATTGTGCAATGCACCAACTACCTTTCAAAGATGCAAGATGGCAATCTTCCACGATCTGATCGAAGATGTCATGGAGGTATTTATGGATGATTTCTCAGTTTTTGGTAGCTCATTCGATGTTTGTCTGCAGAATCTGGCTACTGTACTTGAGAGATGCACCGAGACAAACTTATGCCTCAATTGGGAGAAATGCCACTTCATGGTGCGAGTGGGGATTGTGTTAGGACATCGAGTGTCAGCCGAAGGACTAGAAGTGGACCGGGCCAAGGTGATAGCCATTGAAAGGATGCCACCGCCGACAAATGTTAAAGTTGTCCGAAGTTTCCTAGGCTACGCCGGATTCAATAGGAGGTTCATCAAGGACTTCTCAAAGATATCTCGGCCCCTATGCAACCTTCTGGAGAAGGACGTCTCCTTCGTGTTTGATGACGATTGTTTGAAGGCCTTCAAGAAATTGAAGGAGGCACTGGTAACTGCACCAGTCCTGACATCACCAGTCTAGGATGAGCCTTTCACATTGATGTGCGACGCCAGTGACTACGCTATTGGGGCAGTATTGGGGCAACTAAAAGGAAGACTCTTCCATGTGATTCAGTATGCCAGCAAGAGCATGAATCAAACCCAATGCAACTACAACACCACGGAGAAAGAGATGCTCGCGGTTGTCTATGCCTTTGACAAGTTCCGACCATATCTGATAGGCTCTAAGATAACCGTTTTCACTGACCATGCAGCCATCAGATATCTGTTCGCAAAGCAAGATACCAAGCCTAGACTGATCTGGTGGATAGTGTTACTACAAGAGTTCGACTTAGAGATCAAGGACAGAAAAGGAAGCGAGAACGTGATTGCCGACCACCTATCAAGACTCGAGCCGCCGGTCGAAGGGGATGATCAGCAGATGATGATCCAAGAGACATTCCCCGACGAACAGATCTACGCCACTAGGGAATTGAAAGAGATGTATGAGTCCAAGATACCTTGGTATGCGGATTTCGCCAACTACCAGGTTGGCAGTGTTCTTCCTCCGGACTCTTCTCCATATGCAAGGAAGAAGTTTCTTCATGACGTCAGATTCTACTACTGGGAGGATCCCTACTTATGGCGTAGGTGTGCTGATGGCATCATTCGCCGCTGTGTGCCCCAGTCCGAGTGGCAAGAAATCTTCGAAGCCTGCCACTCATCTCCTAGTGGTGGCCATCACTCAGCCAACCGGACCGCATTCAAAATCCTTGCCAGCGGGTTCTATTGGCCATCTATCTATGATATCTGTCGTGGATGGATAACGGGTTATGATCACTGTCAGAGAACCAGCAACATCTCACGAAGGAACGAAATGCCACAGACGCCGGTCATCGAAGTCGAGATCTTTGATGTTTTTGGGGGATCGACTTCATGGGACCCTTTCCACCATCCCAAGGATTCTCATACATCCTCCTGGCAGTAGACTACGTATCACGATGGGTCGAGGCTACTCCAACAGTCACAAATGACTCCAAGGTAGTCATCAAGTTCCTACAGAAGCTGATAATGCGATTTGGGACACTAAGAGCCTTGGTAAGCGATGGGGGATCCCACTTCTGCAACAAATGGCTTGGTACCCTTCTCGCCAGATACGGAGTCAAACACCGAGTCACCACTCCATATCATCCACAAGGGAATGGGCTGACAGAGCTGTCCAACTGAGAAATCAAACAAATCCTGGATAAGACGGTGAAGCAAAGAAAGGAGTGGGCGGCAGTGCTTGATGATGCATTATGGGCTTACCGCACCGCCTACAAAACACCAATTGGGACGTCACCATACCAGTTGATTTTCGGAAAGTCCTATCACTTGCCAGTGGAGATGGAGCACAAGGCTTGGTGAGCTGTGAAAGAACTAAACCTAGATTGGAGGACAGCCGCAGAGGAGCGCGCCATGGCATTGAATGAATTAGAAGATTTCCGAGATGAAGCTTATGAGAACAATGTCATCTACAAGAATCGAGCGAAAAGGTTCCACGACAAAAGGATTCGCTCACATATTTTCCATTTAGGTGACAAGGTTCTTCTCTTTAAATCACGTCTTTGATTCATGCCCGGGAAACTACAGTCAAAGTGGGCTGGACCATACACCGTGATCTGCCAATTAATGAACGGTGTAGTTGAACTAGCTGGCCAAGATGGGAAGAACTTCAAGGTGAACGGACAGAACCTGAAACCATACTTCACCCCACTTCAAATCAAAGCAGTGGAGAAGTACTACTTGAACTGTCCTTGAAGACACAGGTATTGTCAAGCTAGCGACATAAAACCAAGCACTGGTTGGGAGGTAACCCAACAGTTTACTGTTTTCTTTATTTCTATTATTTTCAATTCAGTCGAGTCGAGTCAGTCAAGTTTCGTACTTTCAGAAAACTTTTGAGTTGTTTTGGGTCCAGTCATCTGTCGGAACACGTCGATCGTTGCTTCTTGGCAGCGATCGACGAGGAAGTCCTGACCACATTGATCGACATAATTCCTCGTCGATCGACGAGGAAATTTTGTCTTTGTCGATCGACGAGAATGCCTCGTCGATCGACGCGAAGAATTTTTAGGTCGAACAGAGACGGGTTTAAAACCCAAATCCCTCATTCCTCTCACTCACAAACACACTTTCACGATTTCTTTTTCTCTCCAAACACCAACTAAAATTTTTTCTCTCCAAATCCAACGCTTCCACCCATGGTATGTATCCGAACACTCTCCTCTTCGATTATTTCATATGATTGAAGGATTTGAGAATGATTTTGTTAGAAATTGAGTTTGGAACCCTTGTGTCCATTTTTGCATTTTTTGATGATTTCGTTGCTTTCCATGATGATTATTCGATATGGTTGATTGTTTTAGTCGATATACTTCTTAATCTTGGATGAGTTGCTTGGATGGCTTTGAATTTGATGATCGTAGTTTGGGGGGGTAATTCTTGTTTGGGGGTGTTGTTCCTATCCTGCTATTTTTGAGATAAATTCTTTCAATCAATTATGTAATATGCTAGGATAGAGGGTGAATTGCATGAATTTCAAATCAATTTTGCATGGGTATATATATTTTTTGGACAATTGCACATTTGATTGTTGTAATGTTGGGAATTTTGTGAATTGGTGCTGATGAGCTTTGACATTTTTTCCGCTACCCTTGCAGATTGATTATGGACTTTCAACCCACCTTCGCCAAAAAAACTTATGAGCGACGATTTTGGATGCTCTCCAGTGACGCATTCGCTGTCCGATAGACACTCTACCCATGCCCAGAAACAATACATCGGCTGGGAATTTGAGCGGATGTGGAGGCTCTTCTGCAGCGAGTAGACTGGAGTGCTTGGATGACAGCACGGTGGCAAACCTATTCGTCGCTTGTCCTGGAGTTTCTTGCCTCACTCCATGTTTACGAGGTCCAGCCAGAGTCAGAGCCGACCACTGTTTCCTTCCAGCTTCTGAATGAGCACTACGAGATGCCAAGGGACAAGCTTGAAGAGATTTGGGGCTTCCGAAAAGGGGGAGATGGTTTTCTTCCCCCGAGTTTTGACATTGCCCGCTTCTGGAGCCAGATTGCAGCCGATGCTAAGGAGGACTTGCGGGAGTTTGACTCGGGGAACTTGAAGGCTTCCTCCATCGACAATCCGGTGTTCCGGTATCTCCAGAGATGCATGGGAGTGTCCATCACCGGCAGGCATGAGAGCGGCAAGGTGAGAGTGGGGGAACTGTACGCCATTCACTGCATGCTGACCGACGAGGAGTTTAGTTTTGCGGCATTGGTCATGGACCAATGGAGGCATCAGATCAAGACCTCCATGGGCAACATCTGGAACGGGGGATTGTGGAGTATGTGGGCATCGATCTATCACAGATCGAATCGCTTGAGGATGACAGCGGAGGATTCGGCACAGGGGCCCTGGTGAAGATGTTGATGCTGTCACCACGGGATGTGGGCTGGTCCCCGCGGATGTCCAACGGGGTCAGGTTCCCACTTCCACAGAGGAACCTCACTTGCGTCACTGATTATCACTTCCGTCATAATTGGTTGATGAGCACACCCGCCCACTTGAGGCTCATGATCGGAGCACAGGGAGGTCCCGGCACCTCCAGACTTTGTCACTGACCACTGACTCAGCCCGACCAGCGACCGCCACAGATGCCTCCAGAAGGGCCCGAGGAGGAGGAGCCAGAGGATGAGAGGCACGATGGAGGAGGAGAGCAGATTCACGATCAGACCGGTGGGCATTTGTCCGCCACTTTGCGGGAGAGTCTTCATCTTTCGGAGGAGTGGATCTTGCGATGATGTACCAATTCATGCAGCAGCAGGCTGTTTTGCATGCCGAGGAGCACACCCGGCAGGCGGATTTTTGCAAGCACGTGACCACGAGGCTCAACACCCTCGACATGCAGATGCAGCACCTTATCCTGAACACCCAGCCCGACTCTGTCTACCTCCGACGCCACAGAGAGCGCCAGGACTGCTGGCGGCGACTACTCGTTTGGCCTGCCCGCGATGTTGAGATGGAGGATCCTCCGGAGGAGGAATGAGGTACCGTTTCCTTTTTCCTTATCTAACTTTCAAACTTGTCCACTCCTTCGAGTGAAACAAGTTTTGGGGGATGAGGATACGAAAAGGGAAACGTTTGTTTGTTTTCATTTTCCTGCTTCTATTTTAATTTTTCATTGTTTCGTTGTTTTTCTATTTTTGTTTTTGATTTTTGTTTTTTCTGAACCATCACCATCCTTGTTCTTTTGCTTCAGTGTGAACAATTGCTCTCTGCAAGGCTTTTTACTCAAAATTAGTATTTTTGAACTCGTGATTTGTGATACTTGTTCTGTGTTGAATAAGTTTTGAACTCCTGATTTGTGGTACTTGTTCTGAGTTGAATAGTCTTGAGTATTGTTTTAGGATATTTTGAACATAGGACAGTCGGAACTACTTTTGATTATGTTGGTCTTGGAATTGAATACTGGTCTTCCCTTGGAATTGAATTGTTGATTGATAATTGAGATATTTTCTGATTAAGAATAATAATCCATGTGATACAGTAGCCGATAATAGGAGCTGCTTTGCTTGATAAGTTGATCTTTGAAATATAAATTTTTGCATGATAACTGTTTAGAATTGGGTAATTGTAGAGGAATAACGAAAATTTCTACATTGTGAGAAATTGTGCCATTTTTTTTTGTTTGATGAGTGACAAAGTGATTAGATTTACTTCCTAGAATTTGATGAATTTCTCTCTTGAGGTTGCATTAAGTGTGGTAATAGGGTTAAAATGATTTTAGGCATGTTCTTTCGTAGCCCATCTCCCATACACTCGCCTTTAATTTTCACTTGCAACCCCCTTGAGCCTTGAAAAATTTCTCTTTCTTTGATTAGGAGGGTTGATGAACAAGAAACTATGATTTATTGGATGGTGTAAACTGTGGAATTGTGATATGAGGTTGTGTGCAAAATTAAGGTTTCCTGAGGGTAAATTCCGAAAAAAAAAGAGTGAACATTGGTGAATATGAATGAAAAGAGAAGAAAAAAAAAATTTGAGAAGGAAAACTTCATAGGTGTAGTTCGCAAAAGCCAAAATAAATTTCGAACCCTGAAAATTACAAAAGAGAAGGAACAAGATTGTGTGTTAGAAGAGAAAAATAAATCATGTGGGCAAGATATGCTAAAGACTTGGTGTTTGAATGAAATATTTTGAGTCACTTAGCCAAAAATATCCTACCTCTTAGGTAAGCCACATTACAACCAAATCAAGACCTTTCTGATTCCATGAAAAACCACACTAACAAGCAGTGGAGAGATAAGAAATTTATCAAACTTATGGTGAGGTAAACTAAAACTTTGAATGAGTGAATTTCAAAGCATTTTTACTTGATCGAGCGATGAGTGCAAACACTTCCCGATGAGGTTCCTCCTCAATAATTGTTCTTTGACTAATTGTGTGATGTAAAGATCGTTTTTGTACTTATTTTCGTGCATGAATTGGCTTTTGTACCCGTAATGTTGTGTTTGATGAATCATGCAGGTTTTTCGTCACAAACAAAGAAGACTTGGATTTCTAGTATCAGGTCCACGTCGATCGACGAGGATGTCTCATCGATCGACGAGGAGATTGAAGAAGGAGCGATCGACGAAGGAAGAAAAGATCGACGGAGGCAGCAACCACGTCGATCGACGCCATCCCACGTCGATCCACGAGGGTACTTCACCAGCGTCGATCAATGCCAATCTTCCATGATCGACGCGAGTTCGGGATTCCTAGTCTGCATCTGTTTTGAAGATAAAGACATATCTACTCCTAGATATTGTATGATACATTCTTCACTATTATATAAAGCCATGAAAATTCATTTTTTTTAGGGGAGAAGACATTAGAATAATTACAAGATTTTAGTAATGAAGATTGATTAGAGATTCCCAAGGTTTTTGAAGTTTATGTTTGAAGACAGAGTTCTGTGGAATTATTTTCGGATTCCGATTTTTATGCAATTCAGGTTTTATTCTTCTATAATGAATATTATTCTGAATATGTGTAACTAATCTCTTGCTCAGATTCTAGGGTTCGAATTATCAATATATGCATGTTTTGATTAATTGAGTTATTTTTTCTTTCCCTTCGTAGTTTGTGAAATCTCAGTTTAATTCATAATCTTGAGTTTGTTGGCCACATCATAGGATTAACTAGTTGATTACTTGAGACATAATTGTAATAGTTTTCAATAGGGCTGGCAATTTCTGACACGACACGATAACACGACACGAACACGCACGATAAAAGCAAGCACGAACACGACACGAACCTGTTAAGCTCAAACACGAACACGACACGAACCCGTTAAGCTCAAACACGATAGTGACACGACACAAAAACGACCCGACACGATAAAAATTAACCTTACTAAAATTGTCAGTTTTACACTTTGGACAAAAAAACTTTAATACAACACGATAACACGACACGAACACGCATGATAACGATGAGCACGAACACGACACGAACCTGTTAAGCTCAGACACGAACCAAACACGAACCCGTTAAGCTCAAACACGATAATGACACGACACGATAACGACCCAACATGCACGAATTGCCAGCCCTAGTTTTCAATCGAAAGAGATTTTTACATTATAATTTGATTTTTTGTCGTAACTGAAGGAGATTGATTGTAGGGATAACGACCCAACACGATAACGACCCAACACGCACGATTTATGTTTGAAGATAGAGTTTCTGTGGAATTATTTTCGGATTTAAATCTTTATGCAATTCATGTTTTATTCTTCTATTATGAATATTATTTCGAATATGTGTAACTAATCTCTTCCTCGGATTCTAGGGTTCGAATTATCAATATATGCATGTTTAGATTAATTGAATTATTTTTCCTTTCCCTTCGTAGTTTGTGAAATCTAAGTTTAATTCATAATCTTGAGTTTGTTGGCCACATCTTAGGATTAACTAGTTGATTACTTGAGACGTAACTGTAATAGTTTTCAATCGAAAGAGATTTTCACAATATAATCTGATTTCTTGTCGTAACTGAAGGAGATTGATTGTAGTGATAAATCTGTAGATATTTGGAGTTAATTAATTTATCTTGAGACCGAGAGGAGATAGGTAATTGATTAATCTACTTTACGAATTGTCCAACAAAGAAGTTCGTAATACTTTTCTGATGTTTCTCTACGAAGAGGAATTAAAATTGGGAAATAATCAATTTATTCATTCATGTCATATTTGATAAGGAGATATTCCTAGAATCTGTATTTCTCATAACCGTTTTCAACCAAAGTATTTTAATTTACTGTTTACTTTTTATTTGCAAGGATTATGATTTGCAAAAACAACCAAAACCCAAAACTTTGCTTTTCCTACCCAGTATTTTAAGAACGCCTGATTTAGTATTTAGGATTTTTTGTCGTTTCATTCCCTGTGGGATCGATAATTTTCATTTGCCGCTATATTATTAGCTTTGCTAAGTCGCTGTAAAATAATTTAGCGATCAAAAAGCGGTTTTGACATCCATATGCTAGATCTCGAGGTCCATATGCGCAGCTACGGCAAGGAGTATCCGGATGGATTTGAGCATGGCTACGGGTGAAAAGGTTTTGTCATAATCAATGCCCTCTTTCTGACTATAACCCTTTGCCACCAGCCTGACTTTAAAAGTCGTGATCTTTCCATCCGCCCCTTTCTTTCTCTTGTATACCCATTTGCACCCTATGGCCCTAAAGCCATCCGGCAAATCAGTTTTCGGGTATACATCCATAGCAGTTATGGATTCAATTTCTGAATCCATGGCGACACGCCATTTGGCAACGTCTTTGTCCTGCACTGCCTCTTCGTAAGTCAGTGGGTCAGAGTCCTCATGTCCGTCTTTCGGGCTCAAGTCCGAAGACTCACCCACGAACATGTACCTTTGCGGCTGGAAAATAACTCTCCCACTACGACGAGGCATCGGTGCCGTGTCAGTAGTAGGTGCAGTGACTTGTGATCCTGCACCTTGCACTGAAGAACGTGTCTGTGGTGCTGTACCTCTCACAGGTGCACCCACATCTACACGTTCCCCTTCCTTTAGAATTGCATTCTCGTTCTCAATTTCTTGAAGAACGATATCACTCCTTGACCTATGATTACTCACATACTCGTCCTCCAAGAATCTAGCGTTGGTGCTAATAACGACTCTTTGACTCTCAGGACAGTAAAAGTAACCACCTATCGTTTGCCTGGGATACCCTATGAACAAAATTACTTTTGACCTGCTTTCTAACTTATCAGGTTCCTTCGACAGTACGTGTGCCGGACAGCCCCATACTCTAAACTTGCACAAACTAGGTTTGCGACCAAGGAAGAGCTCAGAAGGCGTCTTAGGAACTGATTTAGAAGGAACCACATTAAGCACGTAAGCTGTTGTCTCCAATGCATAGCCCCAAAACGAAATTGGTAAGTTTGCATAACTCATCATTGATCTTACCATCTCTAGAAGAGTCCTATTTCTTCTTTCAGCTACACCGTTTTGCTGGGGAGTACCCGGTGCAGTCCATTGGGATGTAATCCTATTTTCTGACAAATATTGCAGGAACTCATTACCGAGGTATTCACCATCGCGGTCAGATCGCAGCGACTTGATAGTTTTCCCGACCTTCTTTTCTACTTCAGCCTTGAACTCTTTGAATTTCTCAAAGCATTCAGACTTGTAGTGAAGCAGGTAAACGTATCCGTACCTTGAGTAATCGTCAATGAAAGTGAAGAAGTACTCGTACACTCCACGAGCCTGCGTGGACATCGGTCCACATAAGTCAGAATGGATCAATTCCAACACTTCCTCTGCTTGAGACTGACTAGCCTTAAAAGGCCTAGTTGACATCTTGCCCTCGATGCAGGATTCGCAGACTTGATAAGGTACAGCCCAGACTAGGTCCAATGTACCGTCATCTGCAAGTCTTTGAATCCGCTTCAAGCTGATGTTACCCAGTCTCAAGTGCCAGAGATATGTAAGATCCTCATCAGAAGAAGTAAGTTTTCTCTTTCTAGGATTATCAATTACGGATGAATTACATGCAATACTTGCGGAAGACTTATGATTACAGTTAACAACATAGAGAGAATTATTCAGCATTCCACGAAAAATAACACCGTTATTACCAATGATAGAAACACCACTATAAAAAATAACTGAATATCCATCAACATAAAGTTTGGAAACTGAAATAAGGTTTTGTCGAAAATCCGGCACGTACAAAACATCTCTCAAAGTTAAAACAGAATCATCAAAGTACATGGTGAAATCTCCAATGGCAGCTGCACTCACATGTGCTGCGTTCCCCGTCGAGATGGTAACCTCGTCATTCTTCAGCACCCTCCTTGGTGTGAACCCCTGCAAAATGTAACAAACATGATCAGTAGCTCAAGTATCCACTACCTACGAATGAGTAGAAACCGATGCTAAACATGTTTCTGTTACAAATGCAAATGACATACCTTGTCCCTTGCTTCTGCATGCGCTCTTACTTGAAGTAACACCAACCCTTTTCATTTCATTTGACCTCCTCTCACGTGATCTGCGATCAATCATGTTCTTGCACACAGTATGAACCACATCTTTCAATGTGCCCAAGCTGTGCTCAAGATCTGATAACTCAGACTCCCATGAAGGTACGAAGGACTGTCCTGCTATGAGATCAGTGAGCAACTCTTTGAAGGAGTACTCACTTCTCTTAGCCACATCCATCTTAAAGTCATAGAATGAAAGCGGTATAGAGTTCAGGATTATATCGATCTTAGCTCGATCAGATATACATCCACCTCCACGTGTGAATCGTCTCATGGTGGTATCCATCATCATCACATGCAGTGTCACCGAACTGCCATCAACCATTCTTTTATAGACTAGGTCTTTTACGAGATCACAGTTGATAGTTCGTTCCACTTCACCAAACGTGGCCACTAAGTCCATCCAGATCGCTACAGAGCTACAATAGCCCATGTATTTGAGCTTGAGTTCTCTAGACAGGTTATCTGAGATTAACTTGTAAATAAAATCCTCAGATGCCACCCATCTGTCATAGTACTCTTTCTCACATCTGGAGACTTTATGGTAACGTGGGGCAAGTGGCATCATAGTAAGAACAAACATGTGTTGTTTAGTTAGGAGGATATACTCAATGCAGTATCTCCATTCATGGAAGTTTGGACCAGTTAGAGGATTGAGAGCAAGTATATGATCGACAGTAGACATAGACATATAATTTCTTTGTCATTATATTTCTTTTAAAAGGATTCTTTATGCGCACACATAATTTCTTTGTCATTATATTTTCCAAATTTTCGCATGTAATAATACAAGTCCAAAAATTCCCAAAATATAATCCAACAAGAAATAAATCACATAAGCATGCTTGAAAAGCTGTAAATAATAAAAGCGATAAATCATGCTTTTCCTATTATCTACACATGCGCGCTGCTATCGTGCTGCGCGCCCCCGTGCGCCCGCGCCCGTGGCCTGCCGCGCCTGCGCCCTAGGCCTGCCTCGCGCGCCCGTAGCCTGCGCGCCGTGGGTGCTCCCCACACGCACCGTGCCCGCACAGCATGCCCCGGCCGCGTGCCTGCCCTGCGCCGCCGCCGTCGTGCTCCGTCGGCCCTGTGTCGGCTCCGTCTTCGTTCTTCGTATCGACCCATCCAATTGCATAATTTGAAAAATTACAGAAAATCTATTCTATTACAATTTTTCAAATCTACACTAATCACAGATTTTCTCGTGATTTTACAAAAACAATTCAGCCCTACACGGATAAACCACCGCGGGCTGAATCAACGGATTGCCACGAGGAACAAACACCAACATCCACAAAATAATAAATTCATACATGCATATTTAATTTAATTATGAACAACAGAGCCATAAATCAGAAACCTCACTCTGATACCAATTGTAGGGTTTTTCCGTGAACCGAATCACCAAAACCAATTTGAACCGGATCGATTTATGGATAATGCACATAATCTAAATTCACAAAACCCTAGCATGCTCCTATGAATTTAATGCATATTTGTGGATTGAGAGATTACTGTAATTGCGTCGTCTCTGTACCGATCTTTTGCGTTTGAATTCCGAACTTCAATTCAACCATGCAATTCAATTTCTCTGCGGAAACAGAAATTAGAATACTAATTTCTAGAGAAAATTAAAAATAAAGAAAAGGGAAGAAGAAATCTGTTGTTCTCCAGATTAGATCTTCAGATTTGTGTCCCGGTGATGATCAGATCTACTACTGGTGTGGACTCCGTAGCTCTGTGGCTTGAGCAGGACCAGAATTCAAAAATTCTCCTCCTTTCTCTATGGATCGGTGCCTCCCTCTCTCTCTCCTAGGTTTAGTGTGTTTCAACTATGTTATAAAGTGACTAGGGTTTCAGAGAGTGAGAGGTCTATTTATAGACCTAGGGTTGTAAAACCCTAGTGGGCTCCTGGGCTCAATTCAACACACTTATTGGGCCAGACCTGGGACCTAATGCAAATAATAAAGTGGGCCTATAAATTAACTAATTCTCATGTCCACAACCCAGGACACAATTAATTAATTAATATTAATTCTTTTTCACCACAGAATTAATACTGACCTACCTCTTTATTACCACGTTATGAGAACGGGCTGCATTAATTGAGAATCCCCATATTTAAGGTTACCGGACATCCATTAATTAATCGGAGCCTCTGACAAGCTCTAACTACAATTAATTAATATCTTATAATTCCTGAGTAGTACCACTCAAACCTTATCACTTGTGCCTGAAATTAATCAGCCTGCAGGACTTTGGCACGACTAATGTTATTGAGCTCCTCAGGGAATGTCCCCATCCTATTACTCGGATATGGTTACCTAAACCCAGTCTCAGGTGGTACTACACGAACTGTTGTTACCCAAGATGCGGATATACGAGCACGTTACTTAGGCTCTCCACCATGGCAAGTCAAAGCAACAGTCAACCCGTGCAAACCCCTGAACCTTCGTTAGGGTTTGGACTCAATCAATATAACAAGATCTTGTATTTGCTGATGTCAGACAGACAAATACATCTCACTGCGGTCAATCAATACGCCACCTCAGCGTACCAGCTTGTCAAGTAACCAAGACAGACTACTTATTCCGACAATGCCGGAGCCATCCGGACAGACGTATCCTCATACGCTGTCTCGGCTGTGATCATGTTTATGTCTCACTAGGTCAAGTGATCATACTATCTTCTGCGATCTACAATACGCCGTATGATTGTCCCTATCGGTGAGACAAGAGGATACCATTGTTCATACATGTACGATTGTTAATAGATAGGAGAAAGAAACCATTGTATACTCGTTATAATAAATGCGTTCAGTATACAAAACCAATCAATATCCATGTATCGACATAACAAGTAGCTAGGTTAAGCCCACTTATGAACCGATGTGCCGCAGCTTAGACCGACAACCTATCCAGGGACTGTCTCAGCCGTGACACTGTTTATATCTCGCTAGGTCAAACGACTCATATGATCATCTGTGATCTCCTACACACCATATGGTCATCCCTATAGGCGAGATAATAGGATATTATGGTTCGTTGTATGTATGTTTCATCAGACAGCGAGCATTGTTGTAGCAACATATATGAAGGCCAGTGTACAATACACTTAATCATATATGCCTTTAGTATATAATCCCAACATTAGACACAACGGTTCTTTGTCCTAGAGTGGTTACTTGCTTTCCACCTTTCTGTCATCGTACAGTCCTTTCCGACCTACTTCAGGAAGGCTCTCGTCCTTAGTTGTACTTTCTGTCAGAACGGGTGTCTTTTGCAAGTCTCTGCTAAGTATCTCCTCGCTAGGCATTTTATCGGAAATGCTAAGAGTACTTTGCTCGGCATCTTGATTGCTAGGCTCTTCTTAGCAATCTGATCCTTCGATCTGCTGACTCCTTCAGATGTAACTATACCACTGTAGTCTTCTGTTGATTGCTATTGCTTAGCAATCTGCTTTGAATGCTAGCGGTTGCTGACTCCTTCGGCATTCTGCTATCGCTTTGCTTTTGCCTGCTGAGTAAATCCTTCTAACAATCTTTTCTTCGACATACGAATGCTAATGCCTTAGCAATCTCCTTCTTCGCATTTGACTGCTAACTCCTTTAGCAATCTCCTTCATCTGCTAGGAATATTTCTAGCAATCTAATATATTACAACTCAATATTTAGCTTATACAGGACATTACAAGAGTTGCTAAACTATATTAGAATTCAGCAATTGATCGACCAACAACTAAGGCTTTGATTCAACAAAAACTATTAGAAATATTATCCTAAAGGGTGAATTACAAAACAATTCCCAACACCATCTTATAAGACACTCAGTGAGATCGCGCTAAGAATGATCTATTGTGGGATTGGATCTCTATCTTAGCTAAGCAGTCCCAAATACTCCTTGATGATAGTTCTTGATGACTGCCCCTGCGAAAATTGGGCAACGTACATTTTTGGGTGATTACTTGAGAATGCAAAGAAGAACAAAGACATTCCAACGAAAGGGAAGTTCTCTTTGTGTGTTAGCTTTGGCTCGAAGGTTAGCTACCTTCTTGAAAGCGTTGAGGGAATACAAGATGAAGGAGAAGATATCATACCATCCAAGTTTATTCCACCAAAGGATCAAGTCTATCGATTGATTCAAGA
The DNA here is from genome assembly GCA_026898455.1 of Plectranthus barbatus. Lineage (NCBI taxonomy): Eukaryota > Viridiplantae > Streptophyta > Magnoliopsida > Lamiales > Lamiaceae > Plectranthus > Plectranthus barbatus. The sequence goes on along the minus strand of JAPKLW010001006.1, from coordinate 156,077 downwards.
AGATAAAGATGATGACAGTTTTGACTACAATGAAATAAACTCTGAGTCAACTGGGGATCTTGCTACCATTCCGCCAGTTCGACCTGTTGATGGTTCCAGGAAACCAAAGAAGTCATGCACCTCCGCTCAAAATCCTGAACAAAGGTGAAACAAGAGAAAGAGGAACCAAACAGAGATGAACTCCGGAAACAACTCACAGTAAGATAATCAACTTGTCGCTGAACAACTCCGTTATCAAAAGAAAAAGAAGATAGATCATGATCGGCCAATCAAATCAATTGCCAAGAAATTGCAGTTCGATGCAACGCTTGAAAAGGCAGGTCAATCCTCCAAACCATCGAATACAGTTCCGAACTCCTACCCAGTACGTCCTGAAGAGATGATATGCTCATCATCCTCTAGCTCTGAGCAAACCACGTCTCGAAGACAGGTACTGAAGGAGGATGATCAAACCACCTCCAAAGCCTTCAATAAGGAAGCCGAAAATGAAAATGTACCCCTGTTGGATTCAGGGGGAATTGATCATTTTAACATCCAACCAAGGACTACCACAAGCAAAGCAGCTTCAAATCTAGAAATCATCAGAGGAAAGATCAGTTAATATCATGCTGCTCTTGAGAAACTAGATACCCAGCGACAAGAACTAGACACCCAGCCACAAAAACTAATTAACCAACCCCAAAGTTTTAAAACAAGGAGTAAAAGTTCAGATCAGGTCTCTCTCAGCTCAAATTGAAGAGGAAATAGTGGCAGCTGACCTTAAGAGAAAGCAAGAGGAAGAAGATGTTGAGTTCAAAAGGATGCAAGAGAAAGAAGCTGTTTGTTGGGAAATTGTTCCTAAAATATCCCTTAGGAGCTGTTTGTAAAAGGTTTTGTTGAATCAAACCTTAGCATTTGGTCGATCATTTGCTGAATTCTAGATAAGTCTAGCATATCATGTAATGTCTTGTATAGATCATCTATTGAGTTGTAATAGTTTAGTGTGCTAGAAGATCTAGCAGCAGACATCGAAGGAAAGCGGTTGCTAGAAGGTAAGCGGTAGCAGAAGGCTAAGAGCAGAAGGTAAACTGTACAAGTCATATCACTCTCAGACAAAGAGCCGTTGTGTCTAACGGATATGGAGATTCAAGATTTGAATCTCCATCTATAAAAGGGAGGTTCGAAAGTGAGAATGACTACTGCTTTTCTCACTTCAGACATTCACGAACACTCAAGCAAGAGATTCCTTTGACAAAGTGAACTAAGTAAAAGTAGTCAGTTGAGAGCCTTGTGAAGAATATTAAAATCTCTCAACAACCAGAAGTGTCGTTCATTGATTTTCTGACACTCCATTGAAGATATTCTTGATTGTATTCAAGAATTCTCAATCATTGGGATTCCTTTCTTTTCGGAAAGAATCTAACAGTCGAACACCTGAAAAGGTCTAGACTCAGACGGGCACTTAGCCACATTCAAGGAAAGTCAGGAAGTGACTATAAAACTTCCATATCAGGCAAGGCAGGAGTTTCGAAGGTGTGCCCTTGACCCAGCCGAACCAGCATCTGAGGAGTTCAGGTTATCGGAGGATAGCTGTCAAGTAGCCAGGCCGAAAGCTCACTGCCTACTTAACTGTAAAAGGCGAATCCTTGTAATCTGTATACTTACTTAGTGAATTCTTAGCATATCGGCTAAGGAGTGGACGTAGATCTCTTTGATCGAACCACTATAAAAACATTGTGTTCCTTTTACTGTTTTATTGCACACAAGATTTAAAACCTAGCATTCACTTTGCTAGTGTATAACTGTGAAGAAACTTAACCCATTTCTGAGCTTAACTAATATTTAAAAGGGAAAACATAAAGTGTAAGTGACGACTATTTATTCCGCTGCATTTCTTGTTTCTGTTTAAACACGACGACTCTGATATAAAGGGACCAACACTGTTGAGTTAAAACGAAAGCAAGAAGCAGAGGCAGCAGCTGAACTCAAGAGACAGCAAGAAAAAGAAGTTGCTGAGCTCAAAAGGACACAAGAAGCAGAAGCAGCTGTTGAACTGAAGCAAAAGGAGGAAGAAGAAGCAATTGTTGAAAGGCAGAAGAACAGGCCGCTGCTGAAAAGGCAAGAAATGCTGCAGCAGTAGCAGTAACAAAGGACAAGGTGGAAGAAGCAGGAAAAAGCAGAGCCCCTCCTCCACCTGAGTTTTCCACAGCTACATCTCAGAGTCAAACCCATGAAGACTCTCGAGCACTTGCTATAGTTGAAGGAATCATGTCCCCCGATCCTATTTCAGTCGCATCAACTCTTCAACCCTATAATGCTCTGTCACAAGAGATTGATCAGCGAATGGATCAGCTTATGGATATTATGTTTGATATTGTCAAAAAGGGGGAAGAGAGAAGAAATGAGACAATGAAGCTGCAGTTGACATTGATAGATCAAAGGCGAGAAGAGGAACAGAGAAGGCGAGATGAGGAACAGAGAAGGCGAGATGAGGAATACAGAAAGCAAGAAGAAGAGCGCAAGAAGCGGGATGAAGATATAACAATGAAGTTGGTAGCACTAATAGCTTCTAGAGAACAGGATTTCAAATACTTCATTGAAGTAACCGCATCACTTAGGGCGCAAGCTGGTCCGCCTCTCACGACTGTTGCAACCTCCTCGAAGCCAAAAGATGCAGATTCCTCGAATCAAGAAAGGGAGAAGGACAAGGATCAAGAGAAGAAAAAGAAGTAGGGCAAAGGTAATGGATATTTTTTATTGTCTATTTTGTAAATCTTCCCCTATAACCGCAGTTTTAAAGCTTTTCATGTACTTGTAATCGATCATATCTAGTGAAAAGTGAAAAAACTGTTGGTTTGAAGACAACTACTCATTGTCTCTCACCTTGTTTCTTGTCGGGCTGAATTCACATTTTCTAGTGTGATCAACAATCCTTCTTCTTTTATTGCTTTAATTTGATTGATTATTAATCAAGAATTATCATCCCATTAAGAGGGAAGATCAGTTAGAGTAGGTCGAGTGTAGAAGAAGCACAGTTCTGAGCAGTACAAGATAGACAAACTTTGTAAACTCAGATCAATTGCATCTTCTCATCGACTTAGATAGACTTAGAGGTATAATTTTGACAACATCAAAAAAGGGGAAATTGTTAGGTGTTGATGTAGAAATCACACCTTAAATTGATGTTTTGATGTGTAAAAAACTATATACCAAAGTCTAGGTCTTAGAATTATTACCTCGTGTAATCCTTGTATAGGATGATCGAGTTTTAATAGTCTAGGAGAAGAGATTTGTCAAAACTGTGGAACAGTTTTAAAGAAGATGTCATTCAAACGAGATAACTGTCAAACATAAATGACAAAGAGAAGCAGAGCAGAGCAAAGGGTACGAAAAACTGCGCAGATAGTTTCTCCTGTCGAAGCTTGGATATTCAAGAAAACTGTGGATTCAGTGCTTACAAAGAAACTGTAAAGAGGCACTCACAGATTCTGACCATGATAGTTTCGTGTCAAGGAATGCGTACATAGAAAGATGTCGATCAGTCGCAGGAGAACTCAAGGGAAGTCAATGATAAACAACATTCAGAGACTCTGTTGCGACTGGCGTACAACGTTGTTCTGCATCTCACACATCAAGTAAAAACTGCCCTGCAAAGCATGACAGTGTAGCAGAAAAAGCAGAGAAGCAGATGACTTTTTCAGAGAATGATGGACTATGATTGGACATCTTTCAAAATATCTCTACCAGCTATTTTCTGGTATCCAACCTATAAATAGCATGAACAACAGAGACAGAATAACTTTTGCATCTCTTAAATCTCCGACACATTTACTCTTGCTTCTCTACTGATAATAAAGCTCGAAGCATTTAATGCTATCAAGCGAGAAGGCATTAATATCGTGGTTCATTTATTGAACACGAGGCATTCATTGCTTAAAGAATCTTTGGAGATTCATCGTGTGATCTCGGGTACACAAGGATTAAGTCTACTGATTTGGTGTTCTTATGTTCAGAGTAAGAACATAGCTGCCTGATCTTGCAAAGGAAGAGCAGGTTACTATGGGCAACTGCCAACCAATGTACGTTCTGGGAAGAACTCAACCATCCATTCTACCGGAGAAAGAAAATGGAGGTTTGTCCTCAGTCCATCTTTGACGACTGCCATTTCATAGAGAAGATGCAGAGCCATCGATGAACTGATGAAGGAGTGAAGTACAACTACTGGGCGAGTGATCCATTGTGCTGCGGACGGAGGTTTCTACAGCAACTGGCTATAGATTGTGAGGATTGTATCTCATAACTTAGTGAATTTCCGAATCTGATATCTGAATAGTGGACATATGACTTAAGGCTCCGAACCACTATAAATATCCTATGTTGTTTACAGTTTTCATTTACTTTAAGCATTTAAAAGTTTTCAATTTATATCTGATACCTTCAACACTTCCCTTGAAAGTGTTGAAGTGTATAACTGTGAATTCACTATAACTGTAAAACTGTTAATCTAAACTGCTGGATAATATGAGTTTCTCAAACTGTCACATAAAAACTGAGTTGATAAGAAACTGAACTTTCCTCATTTTAGAGTGTATTTAAATGTTTTAATACCTACACTGAACATTATACGTACTCTGATCTGGGACCAACGTATGGTATCTGAGACTATGTCACATTAGTGTAAAGAGGATAAAGAGGCTTGTGGATGATGGAACGTTTGATTCAATTCAAGTAGTTCCACATCGAGTTTGTGAATTTTGTATAGAGTGAAAGATGATGACCATACTTTTAAAGGCAAGTGAGTCTTAAGGAAGTGATGAGTTGGAATTGATCTTGTTTGACTTATGTGAATCGATGTCTATGCAATCTCATAGAGGATATTAGTATTTTTCAGCTTTATTGACGATTACTACAGATATGGATATGTTTACTTACTTCATTATAAGTCTGAATGCCTTAAGAAATTCAAGGATCTTAAGGCGGAAGTAAAGAAAAGTTAAACAAGGCCATTAAGTCACTACGATCAGATCGTGGTGGCGAGTATCTTAATGACGAGTTCTTGCAGGTTTTGTCAGACCAAGAGATTACATACCAATGGACTGCAATGGGCACTCCTTGGCAGAATGGTGTGGCAGAAAGAAGAAATAGACCCCTTCTGGAAATCAGTGGGTCCATGATAAGTTATGCAAACACTATAAGAAATATGTTAATAGACTACGCAATATAGACAACGCGAATTTTCAAGCGTGTTGTCTATATTATAATAGACAACGCGGTTGTACTTCCGCGTTGTCTGTGTTGGGGGTGCTAATAGACGACGCGGTGTAACGCGTCGTCTATATGGACATAGACGACGCGGGTTATTCGCGTCGTCTATGTTCATATAGACGACGCGTTAAACTGCGTTGTCTCTTTTTCTTTGCCTTTTTGAATGTATAGGTATAGACGATGCACGATTTTGCGTCGTCTATGTTATTCTCAAATTTATTGATATGTAAAACGTGGGTAGTCCCTCTCCTTTTCTAAACTTAACCTAATTAACGTCGCTACTCCCCTTTCGTCGACTGCGCCGACCGCAGCACTGCACCCACCACCACCGCGACCACCGCTGCGACCACCGCCATCGTCGACGCCTCTCGGTTCTGCACCCACCGCCGCCGCTCGAACACAACCAGCCACACATCGGCCCTGCACCCACCACCGCGGCGACCACCGCTTCGTCGACCTAGTCAGGTGCTTCACTCCTTGGATTTAATTAATTTGATCTCTTTGGCTGCGTATCCCTGTGAGGCTTTCTGCTTTCTACCCTTGGGTTTTTACTGGATTGTTGGATCAATTTTGGATTAATTTTCTTGGAAGTCCAGAAATTATTTCCATTTTTTTCTTTATTTACTGTTGCTCGCTCAGGGATTGACTTGAGAAGGTTGGGGGCGACCATTTCTGCCCATTATAGTCTCCCTTTGGCCTGTTGCTTCGATTATTTGTAGCTCTGACTTGGTGCAGGTTGGCAAAGAATATTTCTGGAGTTTCCAAAGTGGAGGGACGTAAATTCGAGCATTTTCCTAGAAGCATTACTTTGACTAATTAAGCTACTGCGGTTTGTACTTCCAAGTCGAAAATAGGCCATTTGTATTGATCCTTGCTCTGTTTTTGGTACTAGCACTCATATATTCCAGCCTAGGTTGAGTGTATTTTCGAGAATTACTGCTGATTTAAGTGTATATGTGAATAGACGACGCGGAGCTCCGCGTTGTCTATTAGCAACCCCAAATAGACTACACATAAATAGACAACGTGGAAATTTTGAATAGACTACGCGATTTCCGCGTTGTCTATTAGCTTTTTTGTTGTAGTGAAACTTGTCTGTTTCCTTTTGGGGCTACGAGTTACTAACAACAGTGTACCTGCTGAACATGGTACCTTCTAAGTAAGTTCATAAGACACCCTCGAAACTCTAGCATGGGCAAAGGCCCAATTGGTCAAAGATAAAAGTGTGGGGTTGTCCGGCATATATTTTATCATAGGAACCTAACGAGTTTAAAGGTAGGTCAAAGATAATGTTATTTGTGGGATACTCCAAACAAACAAAAGACGGTTATTTCTACTATCCTGATGATAAGAAAGTCACTGTTAGTACCAACATGAGATTCTTGGAGGACAACTATGTGAAAAATCATAGATCGAAAAGTGACATCATTCTCCAGGAGTTGGGAGAAGATGATGCGTTTCCATTGGGAAAACCCCATGGCAGATTGAGTGTACTTGTGGAAGGTATGGAACAAACTGCATGGTTGCAAGTGCAAGGCTTTGAGCCACAAGTAAATGCACTGACTTCTAATGCAGTACCACTGCTCCATCGTAGTGGGAGAGTACTTCACCATCCAGAGCAGTATACGTTCTTGGGTGAGTCTTCAAACTTGATCCCGAAATATCGACTACATTATACCGATCCGTGGACATGCGATGAAGCAATAAATGATAAAGAAACAAAAAATGGCATAAAGCCATAGATTCAGAGATTGAATCAATTATCGTTATGGATGTATACCAGAATTCTGCATTACCTTGGTTTTTTTAATCTAGTCTGGGCGCGACGAATGGCTTTTTCTTTACTCGAGGGTGCTCCTTTTTCTTCAATGAAATTTGTTTGGATGTGGCACCACTACTAGTCTGGTATTCTCTTAAGATCGCAGCCCAGGAACTCGATGGCAAAGACAGACAACGCACGTGAAAACAGAATAGAAACTGATAAGATGGGTGAAATCCAACACCTTTGAAGTTGACCCTTAGAGAACCGTAGGCAAGGACGAAAACGATCCCTACAATTCAACAAGAAACTCACCTCAACAACGATGGTTATAGTGAAGACGCCACAAACGAATGTGTAAGTCCGGTTGATAAGTCAATATTGAATTTCAAGGTACTCCACATAAATTCAAGAGCTTTCAGATAATTTGAGAATAAAACTCACGAATATTATTAAACTGAAAACTAAATTACAATGAAAATATGGAGCCCGATTTATAGAGAGAAAATCAAATCTCTAAACCTAATCCAATTAGAAATATAAATCTAAAAACCATATCAAATCTATCAAGATTTAAAACGAGTATATCTTGATATCTTTGTAATAAAATAAAATCTAAACATCTAGAAGAAAATAAATAGAAATTCGAACTTAATTCTCCAATTAATCTTCCATCGCGATCTCCATCACTCTCTCTCTCTTTATATAAATATATATAGTTGTGAAATGCTAAAGCTTAATCTATCTTAGAGTTTTAGTAATAGAATTATATGGCATTTTTATCAATTAACTCTTTCTACAGGAGAATAATTAAGAAAATGCGAGGTTGAGAATGAAGAAAGGGAGAATATCGGGATGCTGACAATTAATAGCGACTGAAAAAAATTACTTAATATTTAAGTGTTAAGTTTATATATAGTGTTGATATAAGTTTTAGTGATATGTTTATTATATATTTTTATTATTATGAATCATTTGCTCTATAAACATATAAACTAAAAAATGTGTAGCGATGCAACAAATTGTGTCATGTTGTATATATGTACGAGAATATGTAAGTAAAAAATGGTTGAAAATACAAAAAACTTGCAGGCCCAACAATTCCTGCATTATGTTTTAGTCGATGCACATTCTGTATCCACGTTGACCGTCATATAGAGTGTTGTTTTATTTCTCATCCATCATAACTCTGTATCGACCAACCTCAATCCCCGTCACAGCCATATCAACTGTCAAGCAAAGCGCGTACGAAAACTTTCAAAATTTTATCACCCAAAGCATGTTATACATGACTAAGACACAATCATGCATAGAGAATCTATTCACTCGTTTCTTATTACGAAAATCTACAAAATGTCTCACCGAAAGCATAACATACACCAAAACACATTCATACATATAAAATCCATAAAATTACAATAAGTCCTATGAAAATTGAATTTAAAACCTAAGTGAGTAAAATATTAATTCATCAATTAACTACATTGTTGTGAATTAATTACGAATTCCTCCCTTAAAGATCAATATTGTAAAAGTTTTGTTGAATCAACCCTTATTTAGTTGGTCGATCATTGCTGAATTCTAGAAGTATTCTCAGCAGATGGTAGCTGCTAGAGATATCAGCAGACGAGAATGACTGCTAGAGACGTTAGCAGTCAAGTGCTAAGAAGAATGATTGCTAAGGCGTTAGCAATCACATGCTAAAGGAAGAGATTGCTAAGGACAAGTGGTCAGCAGTCGGAAGCAAGAGTTAGCAGAATGCTGAAGGAGTCAGCATTCGCTAGCATTCTAGCAGATTGCTAAGCATTAGCAATCAGCATATAAAGACTTAAGTGCTAAGAGATGCATTTGCTGAAGGAGTCAGCAGATTGAAGAGCAGATTGCTAGAAGAGCCTAGCAATCAAAAGGCTTAACAGAGTACTCCCAGCATTTTTTTGATAGAATGCTTAGCAGGAGATACTCAGCAGATACTTGCGAAAGACGCTCGTTCTGACAGAAAGTACAACCAAGGACGAAAGCCTTACCCGAAATAGGTAAAAAGGCATTGTACACATCGTAAAGGACGAAAAAACAAGTTACTCTCTTGGACGTAGGAACTGTTGTGTCTAACGGGTATAGAGATTCAAAGTTTGAATCTTCAGATATAAAAGATAAGTCCAAACAGAGAGAAGACAACTACTCGAACAACTACTCAACTCTCGAATCAACTCCTCACTTACAGAGCGAACCAAAAAGGATTTCTTTGACAAAACAAAAACGGCAAAAGAGAGTAGTCATAAAGTTGAGAGCTCACATCTGAGAATATTCAAAGATCTCGACAACCGCCGTAGTGTCCCCATTCAATATCTAACACTACATTGAAGAGATTCATTGACTTAGCTCAAGAATCTTCAATTATTGGGATACCTTCCAAATCTGGAAGCATCCAGCAGTCATTTCTAGAAAGAATTGACTCCGACGGGCTTTAGCCTCAAACCAGACAAAGTTTGGAGAAAACTATAAACCCTCCATTCCAACGAAGGACAAGTTTTACGAAGGTGTGCCCTTGACTTGGCCGGAGTTGTTGCTGCTAAGAGATCGGAGGATATGAGGATAGCTTTGTAGTGGCTAGGTCGAAAGCTCACTGCCTACTACAAGTGAACGGAGATTCCTTGTACTCCATATATCTTTTTAGTTGAATTCTTAGCAATATTCCTAAGGACTGGACGTAGATCTATTGGATTGAACCACTGAAAATATTGCGTGTTCTTTATTGTTTTATTGGGTTCTGTTCATCGATTTGAAACCTAGCAACCCAAGTCACTAGAGTATACTTGAAGAAACCCCTAAGTACGGTTCCGAGCTTAAACATTTAACAAGAACTTAAGTGCAAGATAATACTTAGACTTCCACTGCATTCGTGTGTGTTTGTTGTTCGATACTCACCACGACGACTCTGATCCGGGACCAAGAAGATGCCTCAGAGCGGTAGGTCATAAGACTTGCTGCTTCTGAGTCGCTTCGACCAGATCTGTGTTAGTTCCTTGCACTACACTTTGTTCTTTTGTGTCTCTAGCTCAGGAACTTCAGGATTATAATGATGAATCATACCTTGCCCAAGCATGCGAAGGAGAAGTTTAATTCATGGCATAAGATGGCCACCATCCAGCTGCAAAGCATACATCCGGAGATGGAGGATGTTCTTGCGAAAGGTCCAATCAAAATTATGAAAGCTAACACTTTTGTAGGACCAACTGTCGATGGAAAACCGAGACCCAAATGGTCGTGAAGCCGTTTGATGAATACACGGTTGAAGATAAGAAAGGAGCTCAGTTGGAGCACTTAGCGAAGAAGCTAATCCTGGATTATTTGCGACCGTTGATGGCAGATAAAGCCTTGTATTTTGATACGGTCAAGAAAATAATGGATTATGTTTGTGAATCTTCCCAGGAGACCGACCAGATGAAGCGCAACAAGCTACAGGTAGTTGTTGATAAATATGAATCTTTCTCCATGATTGCTGGAGAATCTATCCAAGCTATGGAAGAAAGATTCAACACCATTGTCGGAGAACTCCGAAATCTGGGTAAGACGTATGATAATGGCGAGATGAAAAATATATCATGTCCAAGCTCTTTCCACGAGAGGATTGGTTCGTGAAGATGACGAGCTTGAGCGAAAAGGACCTAAGCCAAACGACCACATCTGAGGTATTTGCTCAACTCAAAACTCATGAATTCATTATAAAGCAATCAAAGAAGAACGAAGCCGTTGCTTCGAAGACTTCTTCATCTGCTGTACCCACGAAGGATCTAGCATTCTTCGTGAAAAGAGATGTTTCCAAATGGAAGACAAAGAAGCCATTCCGTCCTCATGAAAGATCAGCTCCTACTTCTCGAGCAAAGGAAGTAGCTCCATCCTCCAGCATGAAGCCTAAAGATCTAAAGATAATTGAGCTCGAAGCGCAAATGCAAAAGCTTCAGAAGTTGATGCTGGAAGCTAAAGCTGAGAAAGAAGCCAAGGAAGCTAAGCATACTTCATCATCCTCTCGTTCCACAGAGAGAAAACCCAGGACATGCTTCGAGTGTAATTCTACTGATCATCTTAAGCATGAATGTCCTAGAGTAAGTCAGGAAGAAAGAGAGCGCCTTAAACTAAGGTTTGAGAGAAGAGCTATCCAGGCGGTCACAAGAGCGTTGCTGACCAGACCGAGGTGCTAGACGTTCCTGATAATGATGAGGCGTATTACTCTTCTGAGGAATATGATGAGGAAGCTATGCTGGTCTTGATGGCCAATATTGTTGAGGATCAATTTGCTGATGCTGATGCTAAACAGACTGCTGAATCGGCTCTAGCAGTCGATGCGAATGAGGTACCATCTACTAGCACTTCTAGCTTAGCAATCATGTATGAATCGGAGGAATTTTTTCTAGATTCTAAGGATGATTATCTCACGAAGCTTTCTATCGAATTTTAAAAGATGTATGAAATCAAGAATGCTATCGTTGGAGAGAACACCTCTCTCAAACTTAAAGTTACATCTTTGACCGAGGAAGTCGAAAGACTAAGGTCTAAAAGTGAGGAATTTTTTAAACTTAAAGAAGATTTCTTTAAGCTCTCTGAAAGTTTTCAAAAATTAGAAAAGTAGAATCTTGCTTTGAAAGCTAAACCTAAGGAGGTATGCATATGTGCTTACACATCCAGCAAGGCAGTATTAAATGCCATTGTCAGACAACAGAGAAGTCATTCTAACAAGTCAGGATTGGGTCTTGGATGTGTTGAAGCAGCAAAGAAATCCTCTAAGGATACCTTGAGTAGAAATGCATAATTTTCTAAGCAGAGAAAGATATCATTCGTTTCTACTGGAAAATTGAATGCTGATAAAGGTAAGGAAAAGGTCGTTGCTTAGTCATCATCTGCTAGGCAGACAGATTGGCGTAGCAAGCATGCCTCCGCTGGACCTCAGTAGAATGATCAGAGGATGCCTCCTAGGCATTTTAATGCTAGATCTCAGCAGGCTACCCCGAGTGTGCATGCTAAGCATACATCTGCTGGATCTAAGCATAGTACCCTGAAGATGTCTTCTAGATCTCACTCAGCAGTGCCAAGGAGGAATGCTGAGCATCATATTTCAAATGCTAAGATAGCATATCCTTCCTTCACTAAGGGCAAGCAGGTTCAATACCATGTTGTAAGACCATCGTACAAGCAGTACACACCACATAGGATGAACACCTATGTGAGGCCTGAGTCCAAATCATTTCCTTTTCAAAGGACAAGGAAGGCTAAGCACACTACTCCACCTAGATCTAAACATGAAAAGCATGCCTATCCAAAGGTCGAGAAAGGATCCAAGAGTGATGTAAAGACGAAAGTCTTGAAAATCACCAAGATGTGGGTTCCAAAAGGAACAATGATCCTTGCTAATCCCGCAGGACCCGATGCTAAGCGGGTACCTAAAAGTAATTGTTAATCATTTTGCAGGGACAGGATCCAAGTGCGAAGACATCAAGAATGTCAAATGAGTACACCTAGGTGATTGGGGATAAGATTTAGTGTGATTCAAGCTCTCATAGGAAGGTAAACATTCAACATTAAATCTTAATTTCACACATTATCAATCCATACAACACTCACAAGGAATTTAGTTCTCCATACCTTCGAAATTGTTCAATACAAGATAAAATGAAAGACTATCCATTACAAACTTGAAAGGTGAATTGATTTCTTCCCCAATTGTGGCCCTTGTAATTGATCTACCCTTGCTCTTCTCTAATCTCCATCAATTTGTTTTAGATCTTCCTCTTGATCCACTAGGATTGGAATGGAATGAGGATGGAAGATGGAATTCGGGGAAATTTCTAACTTGATCTAATGAAATTTTGGCAAAAGTTCTCTAAAAACTCGGATTTCCGCCTTTTATATACGAGCAAACAGATCCTCGAATCACCTGGGCTAAGGTAGGATCGCCCGGGATTGCTCAGAAACTAAAATAACTGCCAAGATTCGATTTGGCTCGGCAGAGCCAGGTAGGGTCGACCGAGCGAGCTCTCAAAAGGTTGTGGCTCGGTCAAGCACTGCAGGACCGGCCGAGCGAGCCCTCTGTCCGTCGTGGCTCGATCAAGCACTGCAGGACTGGCCGAGCGAGCCCTCTGTCCATCGTGGCCCTGCTCGGTTGAGCCTAGTTGCATTTGATTCCTAGCTCGGGTGATTTTCCTCCAAAATTAAGCCAAAAATGCTACTTTATGCACAAAACTCAACCTACACCATCCAAAATACAAAAACACGAAAACACAACAAAAGAACAACAAAAACATATGATATGAGAGTGAAATGTCCACAAACATCCACGCTCACATATCAAAATATAGGTCATTTTACGCACAAATCAGGAGGTTGCGGCAAGCATGGAAGACATAACAGCTTGTGCCTTATGAATTGCGGTTACTTCTGAGAGGTATTTCAAATCTTGTTCTCTTGAAGCCATTATTTCTTCCATCTGCATTTTTAATTCTTCATCCCGCTTTCTCCGTTCTTCTTCTCGCTTTCTATATTCATCGTCTCATTTTCTATATTCCTCATCTCGCCTTCTCTATTTCTCATCTCTCCTTCTCTGTTCCTCATCTCGACTTCTCTGTTCCTCATCTCGCCTATAGATCAATGTCAACTACAACTTCATAATCTCATCTCTTCTCTCTTCCCCCTTTTTTGACAAAATCAAAAATAGTAGCTATTTGCTGATTGATCTCCTGGTTGAGAGCATTATAGGGTTGAAGAGGTGCAACTACAGAAATGGGATTGGGTGACATTGTACCTTCAAATGTAGCCAGTGCTCTAGAGTCTTTATGGATTTGACTCTGAGAGGTAGCATTAGGAATCTTAAGTGGAGGAGGATCTCTGCTTGTTGTTGCCTCTTCCTTCTTTTGCTTTGTCTATCAAAGAAAAGAAGAAAGAGATCTCAAGCAGTTGAAAGTGCAATGCCTCACAAGATTTATCACAATCAAGGTTCATCAATCAACATCACACAAGCAATTGAAAGAGATAAGATATTCATCAACTTCGGAAGACTCGCGGGAAAGTGTATCGCTCAATCACTCAAGTGTTTAGGTTTCAAATGAAAGCACTTATGACATGTATGAAGAAATTTCTACCATAGGTTTGCAAGAGTTCTAAAATCTCCACTGCTTATTTGTGCACACAATTCAAGAATCAAAAAGGACTTTGATAAGGTTGTAATGAGGGCTTTTTGTGAAAGGTAGGAAAATGTGGCCAAGTGACTAAATTAATTGAGTTCACGACTCCCAACAAATCTAACCACCATCTATAGATGTTTACCCTTCTCCTTATATCTTACAATCAAACCAAGGCTCTCTATTTTTTTCTAGTCCTTTTATACTCGTAAAAATTTTGTTTATGTATTTGAGCTTACAAGGACACAACTCTCTTTTTTTTCTTTTTCTTTTTTTCTAGAGCCCAACCTTCTTTTGCTCACCAATTCAAAAATTTCTCATCCACTTATGACATTTTCCCTTATTTCACCCAAATCCTATAGACAGGATACAAATCACCTTTTTTCATAGCACTCCCTCATAGACAAGACATAACTACAATGTTTTCCTTATCTCAAAGACCAAGAAAGAAAAAGTAACAGGCTCAAAAGGGGTTAATCTAGGGATAAAATATAACAAGGGATAGTGTTTAGGATAATTGGCTAACAAAGATGGCCGAAGATCATTTTCTATCGTTGTGCACACTATGCAGTCTCAAAACAGAACAAAAGCAAGTTCTAGAGAAACAAAAACATACATGTGAATCTCTCATGAACAAAAAAGGCTCCAATCTCACTTGGGTTCAAAAATTCTTCCTTAGTCAACTTCAATCCACTCAAACATCAGGCAAGTGTAAGTTTCAATTAGACCCTATCAGGCGGTATTCTACATTCATAGGCAAATCAACCACAATCGAAATCATCTCAACTAATCAAAGATCCATTCCAAACATTGCATATAATTCTAGAGGGTTCAATTACTTAAAAATTTTCCTTACATAATATCTATATTTTTTTTATTATGAAAAAATTTAAACACACCAATTCAAATAAATACAATAAAAAAATAAAACAAGTAAAGGATAGAAAGTTCAAATTTCTTGTCCATATCCCCCCAAACTTATTTCGAACTAGGAGAGTAAGAAAAAGTTTCAAAATCAGACAAGAAACAAAACTGTACCGGACTGTCGATCTCAGACATCAACATTTTTATCCACCTGAGGAACTCAACGCTATGCGATGAAGATTTGGTGATGCTTGCACTCTGTGTCGATCGACAGGGAGCCTGTCAATCAACACAGAGCCTTTTGTCGACTCTTGCTTCTGTCGATCGAAGTGTTCTCCGTGCGACATGCCTCTGTGTCGATAGACAGCCGGTCTGTTGATCGAAACAGAGGCAATTCCTCCAATTTATTTTTTAAATTTAAACATTAAAACAAAAATAAGGTAAAGGCATAAAAGTGAAAATAAACAATTACAAAAATGAAAATTGAAAGGAATTGAAATATAAACAAATAACAGTTGGGTTATCTCCCAACAAGTGCTTTAGTTAACGTCGCAGCTCGAGGATACCTCAGTTCAGAACAAGGACGGGCTAGATTGCACTCACCTTCCTTGAGAATCCACCATGTAGACCCACCGATCTTGGATGACAGTAGTGAGCTCCGATTGAGATGGTGTAATTTACAATTTTTCCATCTCGTTCCCTCGCTCCCACCTCTGAGGGGCGCGGTCTTCTTTAATTTCTTCTGTCAGTCCTTCATCTTCCTCTTCATCCTCATCATCAGCCTTATCTCTAGAAGTGATCTTGAAGCATTCAGATTCATGCCGGCATCTGTCAAGCTTGAAGGTAATCTTTTCTTCATTGGCTCAGAGGGTGATCTCTCCTCCGCGGCGATCGATCTAGGCGGCACTTGTGTCAAGGAGCTCTCTTCCCAGGATCAGTGGTGTGCTACCATCCCCCTTCATGTCTAAGACTACAAAATCTGTAGGAAAAATCAGATGACCCACACGAATGAGAACATCCTCTATGATACCTTTTGAGCGGGACACGGATCGGTTCGCCATGTGCAAAGTGATAGTAGTCGGCCTCAATTCTCCAATCTTGAGGTGCTGAAAGTTGGAGTAGGGCATGTGGTTGATGCTGGCTCCGGTGTCGCACAACACCTTCTCGAATGAGATCCCCCCAATCTCTACTGGGTTTGTGAAGCATCCTGGATCACTCATCTTAATTGGAACATTCGTTTGGAGGACCATGTTGCATTGCTCGTGAAGCTTGACAGTCGCATTCTCCACAAAATGTTTCTTCTCGCTCATCAGCTTCCAGAGATAGCACATGTAACCTGGAATTTCAGAGAGAGCTTCAATCAGTGGTAAATTGATACGTATCTTCTTCAAGTTCTTGACAAAGTGCGAGAACTTGGAATCCTCTCTTTGCTTGGCGAATCACTAAGGAAAAGGCATCGGAGGTGTCTTGGCAGCCTTGGAAGTGGATGAATGCTGCTGTGTCGACTGGCCTCTGTTCTGACCTGCCTGTCGATTGAAAGGGGGTGTGTCTATCGACACACCCTCTGTAGTTCTGTCGATCTCCTCCTCTGCATCTATGTTGACTGCCTCTTCTGGGCCTCTGTCTTGATCAAAAGGATTCCTATCAATCGAGACAGAGGTTGGAACTGCTGGGTCTGCTTCTTCCCCCCCCCCCAAACTTGCTTTGGGGCATGCTCGGACCTGTATAGCTCTTTCCGGACCTCAACGTCACAGCTTTGCATTCTTTCTGGTTCTTAGGATTTGTCTTGGTGGTGCTGGGCAGCTTTCCTGGAGTATGTTGCATCCTGATAGTGGTAGCAATCTGGCTCACTTGAGTCTCAATGATCTGGACGTGCTTGTCGAACAGATCCACCTTGGTGGTCAATCTTGCCACCTCTTTCTCAACTTTCCCCACTCTGTGGTCTGAAGCTTTGATGAAATTCTTGAGCACCTCGTCAAGGCCTCCTTCTTCTCCACAATCTCGCCATTCTGCACATCAAAATCAGGGGGGAGTTGCTCGGCAGCATCGGGCTGAGAGTAGGAGAAGCTTGGGTGAGGTTTAGAATGGTAATGTTGGTATCCCCCTTGCCGGTACTGATTCTGGTAGCCACCACGATTCATTTAGTTCACGTCGGCGATAGGGTCAACTTGAGACAGAAACAGAAGCAAAAGTAGTTAGTTTTTCAACCTCCCCTTTGAGCTTCTCTATCTCCTTCTTCAAAGTGTCATCCTTTTTTGTCTCCACTTCCCGGACTTGCGGTCTCCTTGGATTCCCCCATTGTTGATCATGTAGGGCCATCTTTTTGAACAGCTTTAGAGCCCTCTCTGGTGACTTACTCATTAATGATTGACCAGCTGCATAGTCTACGGACTTTTGGCTTTCCTCAGTCAGCCCTCTATAGAAGATATGAGCATGCTCCTCAGTGTCAACTCCATGGCCTGGGCAGGTGCTCAACAACTCATTCCAACTGCTCCAAACTTCGTACAAGGATTCATCCATTCACTGGTGGAATTGCAAGATTTCCATATTTTTCTGAATGATAACTGAGTGCGGGAAGAAGGCAGGGAGGAGCTCGACTCTGAGATCGTCCCAAGTACGGATGTTGTTGCAGTCCAAGGCTTTAAACCACGTCCAAGCCTGATCCCTAAGTGAGAAGGGGAACAAGCGTAGACGGATCACATCCTGGGTAACTCCTCCTTGCTTGATGGTATCACACACCTCCACGAACATCCTGAGGTGAGTGTATGGATCCTCCACTGCTCGGCCCCCAAACTGGTTCAGCTGAACCATCTGAATCAACCCAGTCTTGAGTTCAAAGTTGTTGGCGGCGATGCCAATAGCAAATCCCTCATTCCCGGGTTGTGGTCTGTACTTCTTGGCCATCGCTTTTGGATCCTCATCATCGGAGTCATCTGGGCGGCGTCTTTCTCTCTCTCTTTCTCTTTCTCTTTCTCTTCTTTCGGCCTCGCACTTGTCTGCATCCCTTTCTGCCATGAGCTGCTTGATGATGTCCTTCATCTGAGTGACTTCTTGGACAAGTAAGGTGGCACTCTCTTGAGTGATGAGCTGTGTCTCAGGATCCTCCAAAGGTGGCATCTCATCCATGATTGTGCTTGTGTTTTGTTTTTCTTTGTTTTTCCTCTTCCGGGCTGCAGCCTCGATCTCTGGATCAAATTTCTCGAGTGGCTTGCCCTGAGCCCTTGTGTTCATGAACCTGCTAACAAATACTGAAAAAACTGAAAATCAGCCTTTGTGTCGATCGACGGGGAGGCTGTCGATCGACACGCAGGTCGATTACTTCTGTGTCGATCGACCGGCAGGCTCTTGATCGAAATAAAGGTAATAAACTGAAAATGCATACAAACCTAAAACACCAAAAACCAAATTCAACAACTAAAACACGAAATTAAAAACTTAAAAAGCAACAAGAACGAACATAAAATAGAATTACAGCCTCAATCCATAAGAACTAAAAATAAACTAATAATTAGATAAATCTGACAAGTCCCCGGCAACGGCGCCAATTGGATAACTGTGAAATACAATAGCAAATAAGTTTTACACCCTAAGGTGATCGATCCCACAGGGACTGTGCAACGAAAAATCCAAAGTACTAACCACGAATCCTAGAACATAGAAGTTTGAGGATTTTGAAAAAGGGATTTTGTTTTGTAATTTAAAGAGAACAATGCAGAAAATAAAGGTTTTAAAAGCAATTAAAGAAATGCACAGATCCTAGGGCAGATTATCAAATCATCAACATGCAAATATCAATCATCTCAGCAATGGGGAAAACATAGATTTTTGTGAATTTAGTTCCTTGGTCGGGCAATTTAAATCCTATATTATTAATTAGTGACTATCTCCTCTCGGTCTCATGAACACCAAATTAATCAATCTCATAATTATCTAATTATTCCTATGTAGGTTTCTTCTTAGTTGGACAGAAAACAGACACTATTAATTCTCTCTTCCTGTTAATAATTTTCATCTCTCGATCCATCAATTATTAACTATAAACCTAGATCTCAATTCACCTCTCGGTCCTTCTTTTAATCTAGATTATAAAATTAAATCAGAGAATTAATCCATGCTAGAAGAGTTGATATCAATTAAACATGGATCAAAAAAGAAATCATAACCCTAGAACCTGTTTAGGGTTCTAGCCACCAAACATGACTAGAAATAAAGCAAACATGTTATTAATGAACATAAAAATGAAGAGGAACCTTCAATGTCTTGAAAAAATCCAAAGCTCTATGTAAAATCCAAGGAAAAACAATCTAGTTTTTGTGCCTAAGAGTTCATATTTATAGAGGGAGACAAAAGACCTAATTAGGTATTGGATTAAAATAGCAAAAACTGCCAAAACAGGCCAAAACAGCCTTATCGGACCTCTGTCTAGATCAACAGAAATTATGTCGATCGACACAGCCTTCAAATCAAAATCCAGGCTGAACTTCTGTCGATTCTACAACTTTCACCTCTTTCTCGATCGACAGAAATGCATGTGTCGATCCCCTCCTGTGCAGTCTCACGGTTTTGGCCATAACTTTTGCTCCCGAACTCCGATTGACCTGATTCTAGTTGTGTTGGAAAGCTATTTCAAAGATCTTTATCTTTTTATGCTCCATTGGCTTGGATTCCACATGTGGAAGAGTTCGTGAAATGTCTCAAAACAATGTCTAAAACAATAATATAAAGCACTTGAAACAATGGAGAAAAATACAGATAAGTGAGTAATAATATGAGCTTATCACTGCTGCTGCTTCATTTCTTGTCGTTTCAGCAATGGCCTCTTCTTCTACTTTTCAAAGTGCATCAACAGCTACTACTTCTTCCTCTTTTCTCTTTAGTTCAGCTGTTGCTTCTTCTACTTGCTTTCGTTTGAGTTCAGCAGCTGTTGTTTTTTCTTCTTTTATTTTTAGTTCAGCTGCTTCTTCTTCTTCTTGCTTTCTTCTCAGTTCAGCAGCTGCCTCGGCTACCCGCCTCATACATTCGGCTTCCTCATTCAGCTCCTTTATTAGCTTTTCTTCTTCGATTTGAAGTTGAGAGAGACACGGTTTGAATATTTTCTCCTTGTCATCTAACTTAAGGTCACTGGGTATCTAGTTTTTGTCGTTGGGTATCTATTTGCTCAAAAGTAGCGTGATATTCAATGATCCTCCTTCTGATGATTTCTAGACTTGATTTCAATAATTTTATTTGCCGCTATATTATTAGCTTTGCTAAGTTGCTAGTGAAATAATTTTAGCGATCATCTATCTCAGAGTGAGAATAAGAATAGTCTCATTCGAACATGATCATGCGAGACTTGGTTAATCTTGATTGTGTCCGTGATCTCCAAGAATTGGGTGATGTGAGAACACATTGATAAGGACCTAAGTCGAGATCGATTCTTTTATCTGACATTAAAAGAATATATATCTCTATAGCTTGATGAGATCTTAAGCCTAAATGAAGGTATAGAAGTATATGCAGATTGTGTATTACTTTGAGTTGCAGTGAAAGGCTCTAGTTGAGCTTGTATATCTATATCTTGGGTAATAGCAGTTTGTGTATGAATGTCTGGTACTGGAACTAGGTAACCACATCAAGTATAGGATGGTGACATTCCCTGAACAGCTCAAAAGGTTCGTTATGCTAAGTCCTGCAGGCTGATTAAGTTCAACCATAAGTGAAATAGTTTGAGAGGATTGATTCAGGAATATATGATGTTTAATTAATTAAATGGCTTGTCAGAACTTAAATTAATTAACTAATGTCTGTAACCTTAAATGTGGGGATATACCGAGCCCATGCAACCTGTACCTCAAAACGTGGTAGCAAATAGGTAAGACAGTATTGATTCTCTGGTGGAATGAATCAATATTAATTTATTAATTATATTCTGGGTTGAATATGTGAATTAATTAAATGATAGGCCTTATTTGCTATTTGCATTCTGGTCCCTGGTCTGGCCCATGAAACTCAAGCCCAATAGGAGTCCAGTAATTTCCAATAAATAGGCCTCAGTTCCTCAAATCTCAACACACCACAAGATCATAAGTTGCACATAACAAACCAGGTTTTGGGAGCTGTAGTGATCGACTAAGATTTGAGAACGAGGAGGAAATTTTGCTTCTCAACCAGGCAAGGGATCTGATAGATAATCTTCACCAGATTTTCAGATCGAGTAGGGATACAGATCAGAAGATCAAATCAGGAGGATTTTTCTTCTTCTCTCTCTCCTTATTTTCAAAAATAATCATCTTATTTTCTCAAGATTTATTTCCTCAATCTATTAGGAATTAAATCTTTGTGCGTGGGAAAGATCAAAGGGAATCTCCGCGCACACGTTCTTCAGAGTTCATCAATCCAGGTATTCCGCATAAACCTTCTTATGCATAACAATATAGGAGCATGCTAGGATTAATCATAGGCATAGAAATTTATTTTTGATATTCCAATTAACGATCCTTGGCAAACAGATTTCATGATTCAGTTCACGAATCCCTTCAATTGGTATCAGAGCCAGGTTGAATTAATTGGCTCTATCAGAAAAATAATATTGCCTATAATTATGCATGATTATTATTATTGATTGCATGCAATGGATGGTTTTGGATTGATTGTATGTTTTTCGTCCTCGTGGTTCTCGGGTTAATCCGCCCTTTTATAAGGATTCATTTTTCACCCACGAGATATATCCGTGGTCAGATTTAGATTTTTTTTAAAAATTGTAATTAGGATTATTCCATCTAATCTTTTATTTAAAAAAAAAAAACAAAATTAAATTTGTAAAATGAAGAACGAAGAGCGCGAAGAACACGAAGAACGATGAACATGAAGAACGAAGGACCGCATGATGGCGCACGACAGCGCCGACGCGGCAGCAGGCCGTGCACGACGGTCACGCGCGGCATGCGGCACGGCGGCGCAGCTGCACGGAAACCCTAGGGTTTGAGCGCACAACGCGCGCGTGACGGGCAGCAGCCACGTAGCTCACAGCTGGCCAGGCACGGTGCGGGGATCTCTGGACGGGGACGCGGGGAGGCTGGCGCCTGCCGGGATGGCGAAACGAGGGCGGCCAGGGCGCGATGGGAGCGCGCAGCGCGGCGGAACCCTAGGGTTCGCGCGCGCGCGCCGCACCTGTGCAGCCCTGCGCGCGCTCGCGGCAGTAGGCGGGCGCTCTCCAGGTGGCGGCGGCAGGACCTGGTGGTGTGGCGAAGGGCTCAGGAGGCGGAGGCCGGCGACAGTGGTTGGTGGTTGCGGCGCGGCTGCAACCAGCGCAAACCCTAGGGTTTGCAGGTGCGAGCCGGAGCGCGCGTCCTGTCCACGCCTCGTGCGTGTTTTCTGGCGAGCCTAGGTGAGCCGACGATGGAGAAGAACATGAACGGCGGTTCGGGCGATGGTCGGGGCAAGCCAGGGCGGCGGCATGCGAAATGGGCAACAGCCGGAGAAGGCAAATCGTGGGCTACAACCATGCACGTACGTGCATGGCTGTTGCGCGATTTCGAGAGCCCTCACGGCGGCGGCAAGTCGCCAGCGGTGGTGGTGGCTCATCGGGCTAAGTTCTCGTGGGCTATTGGGCTTTCAATGTGTGCCTAGGTCCACGATTTGGTTAACTGGCCCAGTTGTCCAATTTTCTGATAAATCAAATCTTGGAGGCCCATATTCGGAAAATGAATTCAGATCTCAATCTAAGTAGTGGGAGCTCAGTTGAAGATCTGTATTATTAATTTCAACTTGTAATAGTTAGAATTAATTTATTTCGTATCATGGGGCAACGAGGACATTTTTTATTTGCTTTATTATCTGTCTTCGCATGATATACGTGTTTAATTTAATTGCGCAACATACAAGCATGTTGTAGATAATAGGAGCACGTTTACTGCTTTTATTTACAACTTTAAAGCATGCTATGTGATTTATTTTATGTAATTAATTATAATTATAAATTCGGGGTTCATGCCATGCATGATAGAAATTTAGCAATGTTATTTTTATGGATACATAAAATAATATGTGCAATTGAACCTTGTGAACTAAAAATTACTAAGCTCATATTTTAGTAAGACCTCCACAAAGCGATCCTTTATTGGAAGTGGATATTATATTAGGTAAACGTCTACATGTGTAGCTTACTTAATTAATTATTCATAAGTTCTAATAGATAGGATTTCTTAAAACAAACATTTATTTCATGTGAGAAGTGAGTTCATGCGTAAACGTCTACATGTGTAGCTTGCGTATTGAATTTTCATAAGTTCTCTAGGGATTGAATTAAATGAGACAACCTTATTATAGGGATCGGGTGTGTTCTAATAGATCCTTATATGGGAGGGTTGGCTTTGGTGGTAAGCTAGCTTAGATATTATCCAGAGTATAACTCATTTGTGATGTCCCTGCTCAGTAGGATAATATAGTCTTAAGTTAGTCTCCAATTATTAATTCCATTTGTCTAAGGAACCCGGGCATGGATTGGAATTAAAGGACTGGAATAGAAAGATGCAGTCTGGTTAAGTGTTTTGTTGTAAACGTCCACATGTGTGGCTTGCAATAGTAATACTTAGGCAAATAGGAGGGAACATTAATATTGCTTTATCATAAGGTTTCAATATTTAATTGTTTCAATAGTTTGCGACTATGTTTTAATTTCTGTTTTTTAATTTATTGTTTTCAGACATGTCTATTGCTCATGTTGTCAACCTCATAATAACAAACCCTTTAACTGGTCCGAATTTTCCTGAGTGGAAGTTATGCTTCATGGAAATACTCTATACTGCAAAACATGCCCATATACTTTACATGGACCCTCTAACTCCTAAGTATTTGAACTGTACTGGTTATGAGCGAGTGTTCTATGACTTATGGGTAGCTTCTGATGAGTTTGCCCGCAAACTCATCACGAAGAGTCTGTCTAGAGAATTAAAGCTCAAGTACAAGAAGTTCGGATCTGCTGTTGAGATATGGAGGGACCTTGTGAAGGTTTATGGGAAGGTGAGACGAAGTGTCAGTTATAATCTTGTAGAGGACCTGGTCTGCAAGAGGATGACTGATGGGAGTTCGTTGCATCTGCACTTTATCAGTATGATGAGAATTATGAGAAAGTACAGAAAGAGAGGTGGACAAGTCAGTAAGCGGGCAGAAATAAACATTGTCCTGCACTCTCTCTCTGATTCTTATGATGATTTCATCAAGTCCCTCGGTACTAGGCGCGAGTTTACTCTTCCTGAGTTGCTCTTAGCCCTAATGCGAGATGAATTTGACCTTAGGGCATTGGAATTTGCTCCAACTTTGTCAGCTTTTGACAAGACAGTTGCTGAAGCAAAGGAAATGCTAAAAAGGTTAGATGAAGCTGATTTAGAAGAGGATGTCATCAGGCCATGCAAACGCAAGCGAAGTGAAGTAGATTGTCTAGTGCTTGGCATGGGTAGACAAGGTACGTCATGTGCATTTATAACAAAAACATGTTTAGCATCGGTTTTTACCCATTCTTGGGTAGTGGATACTGGAGCTACTGACCATGTTTGTTATACTTTGCAGGGGTTCAGGCCGATAAGGTAGCTGAAGCATGATGAGATTACCATCTCAATGGGCAGCGGAGAGCGAGTCTCAGCAGTAGCCATTGGAGATTTTACTTTATGCTTTGAAAACAATGTTTTGAATTTGAGAGATGTTTTATATGTGCCGGTTTTTCGGCGGAACTTAATTTATGTTTCCAAGTTATTTTGTGATGGATATTCAGTTATTTTTTATAGTGGAGTTTCTATCATTGGTAATAACGGTGTTATCTGTCATGGCAAACTGATTGACTCTCTCTATATCATTGATTGTATGGATAAATCTTCCGTGAATGTTGAAACTCATCCAAAAATAATAATCATTTAAAGAGAAAGTTTTCTTCCGATGAGGATCAAACATATCTCTGGCACTTGAGACTAGGTCATATCAATCTAAAGAGGATTAAAAGATTAGCATGCGATGGGCTCTTGGATTCTTTCCAAGTGGTACCGCATCAAATCTGTGAGTCCTGTATAGAAGGAAAGATGACGACCAGGCCTTTTAAGGCAAGTCAGTCTCGAACTGAGAATGTGTTGGAATTGATCCACTCCGACTTATGTGGACCAATGTCCACACAAGCTCGTGGAGGTTATGAGTACTTTTCCACATTCATTGATGTTTACTCAAGATTCGGATATGTCTATTTGCTTTGCCATAAGTCTGAATGCTTTGAGAAATTCAAAGAGTTTAGGACTGAGGTAGAAAAGAAGCTAGGTAAGACTATCAAGACACTACGATCAGATCGTGGTGGAGAATACCTCAGTAACGAGTTCTTGCAGTACTTGTCAGATAACGGGATTACATCCCAGTGGACTGCACCAGGAACCCCTCAGCAAAATGTTGTAGCGGAAAGAAGAAATAGAACTCTCTTGGAAATGGTCAGGTCGATGATGAGTTATGCAAGCTTGCCGATTTCGTTTTGGGGATATGCCTTGGAGACAGCGGCCTATTTTCTTAACCTGATACCTTCTAAATCAGTTCCTAAAACACCTCTGGAACTCTGGTATGGGCGAAAGCCAAGTTTGAACAGAGTGAGGGTTTGGGGTTGTCCAACATATGTGCTGACAAAGGAACCAGATAAGTTAGAAAGTAGGTGTAAGCTGATGTTGTTTGTAGGATATCCCAGGCAAATGAAAAGTGGTTACTTCTATTGTCCTGAGAATCAGAAAGTCGTTGTCAGTACCAACGCGAGATAATTGGAGGACGAATATGTAAGAAACCACAGATCCAAGAGTTAAATTGTCCTCCACGAGCTTGAGGACAAAGAAGCAATTCCATCAGGAAAGCCCAGTGTAATGGTAAATCCACCTACAACAGGTGAGGCTATACCAACACTGCCACTAATGCAAGGTATGGGACCAACGCGTACTGTGCCAACTACTGACATGGTTCAGATGCCTCATCGCAGTGGGAGGGTTATCCACCAACCCAAAAGGTACATGTTTGTGGGAGAGTCTTCTGACTTGATCCCGGAAAATGGACTGGATGATACCGATCCTTGGACATATGACGAGGCGGTATCTAATAAAGATGCAGAAAAATGGTTGATCGCCATGGATTCCGAAATAGAATCCATTACGGCTATGGATGTATACCAGAAAACTGATTTGCCAGATGGTTGTCGAGCCATAGTGTGCAAATGGGTATACAAAAGAAAGAAAGGAGCGAATGGTGAAATTACAGCTTTCAAAGCAGGGCTGGCGGCGAAGGGTTATAGTCAGAAAGAAGGTGTAGACTATGACGAGACCTTCTCAATGGTAGCCATGCTTAAGTCCATTCGTATACTCCTAGCCATAGCAGCACATAAGGACCTAGAAATATGGCAGATGGATGTCAAAACGGGTACCTTAAAGAAGGTAGGGACAATCTATATGCATCAGCCAGAAGGTTATGTGCAGAAGGGCGAAGAACATTTGGTCTGGAAGCTAAGGAAGTCGCTGTATGGACTTAAACAAGCTTCACGGTCAAGGAATCTGCATTTTAATGAAGTGATTAAATCCTATGGATTTTTACAATGCTCAAACGAGAGTTGCGTGTACCGTCTATGTGTCAGCAGAAGCGTGGTGTTCCTTGCACTTTATGTAGATGATATTCTCCTATTTGGCGACAATGTGGAAGTATTGTCGGGCATAAAGGGGTGGTTATCCGAGCAGTTTCATATGAAGGACCTTGGGGAGGCAGGATACATGATAGGGGTAAAAGTATTGCGGGAGCGCAATAAGAGGATGCTGACCTTGTCTCAAGGATCATATGTGGATACTGTGATTGCCCGTTTCAGCATCAAACTGCCAAGAAATGTCTGTTACCCTTAAGACATGGCATATATCTTTCAAAGGATCAGTGTCCGGTGACACAAAGGGAGAAAGATGAAATGAGGAACGTGTTGTATGCATCGGCCGTGGGGAGCCTCATGTATGCAATGCTATGTACGAGGCCAGATATCTGCTTTGTTGTAGGCATGGTACCGAGATACTAGTCTAACCCTGGACAGGCCCATTGGACCGCGGCAAAGCACATACTCAAATACTTGAAAAGGACTAGAGACTATTGTCTCGTCTATCAGTGTGAGGACTTGTGCTCTGTGGGTTATACTGATTCGGATTTCCAGGCAGACCGAGACGAAAAGAAGTCCACCTCTGGCTATGTGTTTACATTGGGAGGTGGGGCCATATGATGGAGGAGTGAAAAGCAGAAGTGCATTGCAGACTCCACCATGGAAGTAGAATATGTGGCAGCTTCTGAAGCTTCAAAAGAATCGGTATGGTTTCGAAACTTCCTTCTAGAGTTGGAAGTGATTCCTAAGCTGCCCAAGACAATCACGATATACTGTGATAATTCGGGAGCTGTGGCTAATTCAAAGGAACCACGAACTCATAGAGCAACAAAACACATTGAAAGGAAGTACCATATTATACGAGAAATCGTAGCAAGGGTGATGTGCTAGTAGAGAAGATTGATACAAGAAATAATCTAGCGGATCCATTCACAAAGGCTCTGCTTCAGAAGGTCTACGAGATGCATGTACGTAACCTTGGGCTGAGGGCAAAGCTATCCACGTAGAATGTTTGATGTAATAGCTAGATGAGTTTAGACGCGTTATACCCTGGAAAGCACCTCTATAGTGCTTTGAGTATAAGTGGGAGATTGATGGATTTATATACTAAAATCATTATGATTGGTATATTATGTACAAGATCGATTGGTTAATATACTGGGAATCATAAATGTTGTATGTTCATCTCCTGTCTGAATTAACAAACATGTGTCGCAAATGCAATTATCCTCTTATCTCGTCGATCGAGAGATCATACGGTGTGTAGAAGATCACGGAAGATCGTATGGATCGTTTTACCTAGCGAGATATAAATAGTTATCACAGTTGAGACAGTTCCAGGATAAACTTTCGGTGTAGCTTGCTGCATACGCAGTAATAAGCTTCTTATCTTGGATGGCTTGGTATGCTGGTGTGGGGCACACATTGATAAGGACCTAAGTCGAGATCGATTCTTTTATCTGACATTAAAAGAATCTAGATCTCTATGACTTAACGAGATCCTAAGCCTAAATGAAGGTACAGAAGTATATGCAAATTGTGTATTACTTTGAGTTGCAGTGAAAGGCTCTAGTTGAGCTTGTATATCTGTATCTTGGGTTATAGCAGTTTGTGTATGAATGTCTGGTACTGGAACTAGGTATCCACATCCAGTATAGGATGGTGACATTCCCTGAACAGCTCAAAAGGTTCGTTAAGCTAAGTCCTGCAGGCTGATTAAGTTCAATCATAAGGGAAAAAGTTTGAGTGGATTGATTCAGGAATATAAGATGTTAATTAATTAAATAGCTTGTCAGAGCTTAAATTAATTAACGAATGTCTGTAACCTTAAATGTGGGGATATACCGAGCCCATGCAACCCGTACCTCAAAACGTGGTAGCAAATAGGTAGGACAATTTTGATTCTCTGGTGGAATGAATCAATATTAATTAATTAATTATATTCTGGGTTGAATATGGGAATTAATTAATTGATAGGTCTTATTTGCTATTTGCATTCTGGTCCCTGGTCTGGCCCATGAATCTCAAGCCCAATAGGAGTCCAATAATTTCTTATAAATAGGCCTCAGTTACTCAGATCTCAACATACCTCAAGATCATAAGTTGCACACAGAAAACCATGTTTTGGGAGTTGTGGTGATCGACTAAGATCTGAGAACGAGGAGGAAATTGTGCTACTCAACCGGGCAAGGGATCTGATAGAGAATCTTCACCAGATTTTCAGATCAAGTTGGGATACAGATAAGAAGATCAAATCATGACGATTTTTCTTCTTCTCTCTCTCCTTATTTTCGAAGATAATCATCTTATTTTCTCAGGATTTATTTCCTCAATCTGTTAGGAATTAAATCTTTGTGCGTGGGAAAGATCAAAGGGAATCTCCGCGCACGCTATCTTCAGAGTTCATCAATCCAGGTATTCCGCATAAACCTTCTTATGCATAATAATATAGGAGCATGCTAGGATTAATCATAGGCATAGCAATTTATTTTTGATATTCCAATTAATGATCCTTGTCAAACGGATTTCATGATTCAGTTCACGAATCCCTTCAGGACCTTGTTATATTCAATCGTTTGTTGAATTTTCAGTCAGAGGACTGAAGAGTGGACGTAGAACAGTTATTCGAACCACTATAAAACCTTGTGTCTCCTTTCCTTCTTTATTTCGTTAATATGTATACGTGCACACTTGAAACTCAACACATCAAGTGTTGTAGTATAATCTGGAATTAATTTAAAGAATATTGGAGTTAAAACACATTTGATAAACACTTGCTAAGTCTAGACCTTAGCAAGATAAGTGCAAGACATTATTAATACTTCCGTTGCATATAAAACACTCTGATTGGGGACCAACAAGTGGTATCAGAGCGGTTGTTCTTTACAGACTAGCTGCTTCTGAGTCGCATAAGACCAGATCCATATTTTCCTTACATATATATGTTTTTCTGTTTAGCTCATATTAAAAGCAATGGCAAACAACGCGAAATTTGGAAAGTTTTCTCCTAAAAGCTACTCCACCTGGAAAAAGAGGTCATTGATCACGTTGATGAACATACATCTCGAGATGAAGCAAGTGATCGAAAATGGACCAATCAAAATCAAAATGGTGAGGACCGGGATTGGCGAAGATGTAGCAGGACCAGACGTAATGGTGGACAAGTTGTACGAAGAATGGACTCCAGAAGATTGAGTTCGTGGCCAACTGGACTATGTTGCCATAGAATTAATCTTAAATTCCTTGTCACCAACCCTAATGACAAAAGCCTTGGAGTACAAGAATATCAAAAAAATGAGGGACTTTCTCGGCACTCTAAGCACTGAGATGGATCAAATGAAGAGAAATAAGCTACGACAATGGGTAGACAGGTATGAATCTTTTTCAATTGATTGCAGGTTCAACACCATTGTAGCCGAGTTAAAGAAGTTGGGAAGGACATACGAACTTCATGACATGAACTCAAAGATCCTCCTCTCAAGACTACTAAAGAAAGATTGGTTTGTCAAAGTGACCAGCCTGAAGGAAAAAGATCTGTCTGCAATAAGTACCAAAATAGGTGTTTGCTCAACTGAAGGCACACAAATGGGACATCATGAAGATGAACAAAAACGAAGTGGTTCGTGCTGCAACAACCATTGAAGAACCCATCGAGGATGCAACATTCTTTGTGAAGAAAGACGGACAAAAGTGAAGACCAGGAAACCATTCCACTCAGAATGACCAGCTCAATCCAACAAAACAAAGGAGATAACAACTATCAGTGGGTCTCTAGCAAAAGAAACAGTGCTCAGTCAGCGAGCTGGAGGAATAGATGAAAAGATTACAAAAGCTAAAGCTAAAGGGAAGAAACAAGAATTCCAGCAAAGTAAAGTCAATTAGGTGACAGCCAAATTGCCAAGAAAATGCAAAGAACATGCTACGAATACAAATCTCCATATGACCTGAAGTTTGAATGTCCACGAATATATCCAGATGAAAGGGAAAGATTAAGGAAGTTGTTCGAAAGGCGAGCATCAAAAGCCGTTACCAAAGCTCTGTTAATAGGAACAAAACTACCAGACATCTCGGATCATGATGAAGAATGATACTCATTAGAAGATGAAGAGGATGTTCTCATTGTATTCATGGCCGACATACATGAAATCGGAGATGAACTACATACAGGAGAATCTGCTCTAGCTGTTACAGGAAATCAGGTAACAATATTATGTTTGTTGCTTCTACTTCAGTAAACATGCAAGATACTGTTGATTCATGTTACTCAGAATCAGATGAAATAATTGTAGAATTTATGCTAAAAAAAATTTCAAAAGTTCATGCTTTAAATGATGTTTTAGTAAAAGAAAATTCCTCTCTGAAATCTCGGCTTTGTATTTTGACCAGTGAGATTGAAAAATCTAAGTCAACAGACGAGGAAGTTTTAAAATGAAGAACCAAATTCTTCTCCTTGAATGAAAATATTAGTGTCTTAAAACAGGAGAATGAAGTTCTGAAAAGTAAAAACTCCGTGCAAACTACTTGTCAGTATAAATTTTCAATGAGCACGAGAGATTAGATGAGATTCTAAGTGTCCAAAGGAGTTCGAAGAACTACGCAGGAATATGTTTTGATAAAGGAGAATCCTGCGATGCTGAATCAAATAAATCAAAGAGAATTTTCTTTGTCCCAGCAACCGGGAAGATTCAGGAATCAGCTAGGAAAGATAAGTGGGAAAACTGTAAGTTAGCTATATTTGCTCAATATAAATGTTGGCTAACTAACATCCCTCAGCTGACTGCTCAACAAAGACTAAACAACATGACTGCTGAGAAAAGGCCAGCAAAGTCAACGTATACAACCCACCAGACTGGTCCATCTGCTAGGAAGGTTCATAAAAATCCTAGAAAGCCTAAGCAATCTACAGAGATTGCAAGGAAGACAACATACACACTAAGTAGAAGAAACCACTACATAAGGCCAGAGTCTAAAACAACATATATTGAAAAGACTATAAAGGCTCGGCACACTACTACACATTCCCATGCTAATTCAATGTATTACTCCAATAGGAACGAAAGGGTAGAAAAACGTGATGACAAAAGAAATGTCAAGATCACAAAGATCTGGATTCCCAAAGGAATGATCTAGAGAACTAATCCTATAGGACCCGTAATTGATCGAGTACCGAAAATATAACTTCTTTCTTTTGTAGGAAAATGGTCCACGAAGATAAACCTCAAGAAAATTAAAAGAATGGATCGTAGACAATGGATGCTCAGGTCACATGACAGCAAATGAAGAGATCTTCACACAACTTCAGAAGGCAAAGGGCCTTAAGTCTCGTTTAGTGACAACTCAAAAGCTAGAATAATCGGGAGAGGGTGCATCGAGCAAAATGGCATGTGCATCATTAATGTGGCCCGCGTCGATAGCCTAAAGCACAACCTACTGAGCATTAGCCAACTAAGTGAAAATGGATATATTGTTTCTTTTTATCATACAGGTTGTGAGATTGCTGGTAGGACCACTGGAGAAACAAAGCTTAGAGGAATCTGAAAAGAAGGGCTCTATGTTGCTGATTGGGAAAGTTGTCAGCAAGCATCATGCTTTATTGCATATAGCAAGGAAGAGACAAACTGGCTATGTCACAAAAGGCTAACACATCTAAACATAAAAACTATAAATTATATTGCCAAAAATATCATTATTGCAGGACTACCCAACGAGACCTTCAAGAAGGAAGGAATATGCAGAGCCTGTCAATAAGGAAAACAAGCCAAGGTATCCTTCAGATCCAACCCAGAAAACGCCACATCATGAAGAATCCTTGAGCTGTTGCACATGGATTTATTCGGCTCTTTAACTCCACCACTGTAGGAAATAAACACTATACATTAATTGTTGTTGATGATTTTTCCAAGTATACATGGGTGAGACTACTCAAGAGTAAGGACAAAGTAAAGAAAATCTTACCGGAGCTGATACTTCAACTTCAAAATGACAAAGATCTGACGGTGAAATGGATAAGATCTGACAATGGAACAAAATTCTATAACAGAGCATTAATGGACTTCTGCGCCGATGCTGGGATAGGACGCAATAATTCCACTACAAGAACACCTCAGCAGAATGGTCTGGCAGAAAGGAGAAGCAGGACTCTCAAGGAGGCCGTGCGAACAATGCTTGCTGATACAGATCTAGGTTAGAGATGTTGAGGAGAAGTGGTAATGAACGTTTGCTACACTTAGAATAGAAGTAGATTGAACCTTCGCTTTAACAAAACTCCTTACGAAATATATCATGGTTGTAAGCCTTCTTTAGCTCATCTTCGTGCTTCCGGTTCACCATGTTATATCCATTACAATGAGAAGTCAAAGTTAAGTACTTTCTCTCCCAAAGCTGACGAAAGAATGTTCCTAGGAAATGGACATCCATCTCACAAGAGATATAGAGTTCTTAACAAGACGACCAAGCTTGTGGAAATAACATGCAATGTTATTTTTTATGAGACTACTTAAGTGCGTAGGACCATGATCTTGCAGATCGATCTGACTAGGTTAATGAATGAATCATCATCTCTACTGTAGATCTTGACTGATCAACAAATGATCAAGATGGCCAGTCATGCAACTGGTAATGCTGAGGCTGCCATAAATTTTCTCAAGGAACATATGTCTCAAGGGGGAACTCTAGAAGAAGGAGTCAATCAACAAAATGAAAATGTTGCTGAGAATCCCCTAACTGAAAAGAGAGAATTACCGAACACAACACTGCTGAAATTAACCAGGAGTAGACTACTGAAGACAGGAGTACTACACCTGCAAATTTAAATTTAGTAGACGATACGCCAGAAGACAACTCTTCAGCAGAAGTCAACCCAAAAAGCGTAGCAGACAGCCTGAATAATTTACATCTTGTTGATGTTCCTATTTTTCGGAAAGTCATATTGGAGCGTGCAGCAGTCTAGCCATTCCAGTCGAGGAACTACAACGAATGAAATGGTTACTCAGAGACCATCCCACTGAAGCAATACTAGGAGATCTTGCAGATCCAATCCAAACCAGACACAGCGCCATGTTAGTCTGCTTTATATCTAAAAAATAGCCTACAAAAGTAGCACACGCACTCAATTCAACTAATTGGATCAACGGGATGCAGGAAGAACTGTCAGAGTTCACTCAAAATCACGTGTGGGAACTCGTCGATCGACCAACACATCAGTCAGTGATAGGAACCAAGTGGGTGTTCAAGAACAAGCGCGACAAAAATAGACTCGTCGTCTACAAGAAAGCAAGACTCATTGCCAAGGGATATGCACAGTGCGAAGGAATAAACTTCGATGAAACATTTTCTCCAGTAGCTCGGTTGGAAGGAATCAGGTTATTCCTAGCATATGCTGCTTACTATGGTTTTACTGTCTTTCAGATGGACGTCAAGAGCTCAATTCTGAATGGTGAACGAAAGGTGGAAGTCTATGCGGATCAACCTGTAGGATTTGAACGCGGAAACTAGGTGTACAGATTAAGGAAATAACTCTATGCTCTGAAGCAAGCCCCAAGAGCTTGGTACTGTTGGGATTGTATACTGAAAGCATATATGATTAAGTGTTTTGTACACTGGTCTTCATATGTGTTGCTACAACAATGCTCACTGTCTGATGGAACAAACATACAATGAACCATAATATCCTATTATCTTGCCTATAGGGATGATCATATGGTGTGTAGGAGATCACAGAGGATCATATGAATCGTTCAACCTAGCGAGATATAAATAGTATCACAACTGAGACAGTCCCTGGATAGGCTGTCTGTCTAAGCTACGGCACATCGGTTCACAAGTGGGCTTATCCTAGCTACTTGATGTGTCGGTACATGGTAATGTATTGATGGGATCAACAGTGGGATGTGCCATTCTCATTGACATATGAATGAGCCAGATCCCTAACATACTTCCTATGATCATAAACCTAGCTGAAGGATAAGGGGCACACACAGATTGACCACACTTTGATTTACCATGGTGGCGAGTCTTACATGTATTCTTATACCCGTATTTTGGGTGTTGGCAATTTGTGTGTGGCCTGCTTAGTCTGGAGGTTTAGGTAAGCATATTCGTTTCAGGATGGTGACATTCCCTGGGGAGCTCACAAGGTTCATTATGCTAAACCCTGCAGGTTGAATTATTTAATTCATGCATAAGTGAAAAGGAGTGAGTGGTGTTACTCAGGAAATAAGAGATTAATTATTTGTGGCTGATTGACATAAGCCAAATTAATTAATGAATGTCCAAAACCTTAAATATGTGGATCATGTTAGTTTGGTGCAACCCGTTCCTAATAACATGGTAATAAAAGGGCGAGTCAGCATTATTACCGTGGTGAAGGTTAAAACAATGTTTTATTAATTAATTATATTCTGGGTTGAACAAGGAAAGATTAATTAATAAAGAGGGTCCACTTTATTATTTGCATCTGGTCCTTGGTCTGGCCCATTAACTGATCAAGCCCATTAGGGTTAGGGTTTCTCAAAACCCTAACACTATATAAAGGCCTTCTCTCTATCAGATCAAGTTAGTTTTTTCAGTACATTGAAAATATAAAGAGAGACGGCGGCGACTGATCTGTGGGAGGAACTGATCGATTCCTCTAGATCTTGGATCCAACTTGGTAGATAATCCTCACCAGATTTCCAAGGAGCAAGGGAACAGATGAGAAGATCAGATCTGTAGGAACAACTATTCATCGCCGATGTTCTATCTCAGATCTAAGTTTATTTCGTCGTTATTGGCTCCGATCTAGACCTGTAGATCAAACGGTGAAATCAGGTATTCCGAAATCCGTCCTCTTCAATTAATATTGTAGGAGCATGGATAGGATCACATGGTTTATTTAATTGAAATTTGTTCCTGGTATCCTAAGAACGATCCTTGGCAAGAATTTAAATAATGGCAACTCATGTTGTCCATCGTATACTCAAACCCTACAATTGGTATCAAAGCCAAGTTCATGTTCTTAGGCTCTATCTTGGATAGATTGAAATTAAATAAATATGTATGTCCATGGATGGATTTAAATTGTCGTGGATGTTTTTGTTCTCGTGGCCTACTCGTTTTTGGATCTGTTTTTCACCACGAGAAAATTTGTGGTTATATTTAATAGGGAAAATCATGTAATAGATCTAGATCTATTTTTTTGTATTTTCTATTTTTTAAAATTTGTAAAATTGGATAATCTAAGATCCGGAAGATCGAAGAGACGAAGAACATTCATCAAATCTGAAATCAGTTCAAATTCAGTTCACAAGAACGGCCACCACGGTAGCGGCGTCAGGCGGGTGGCGGCGGCAGGGTTCCTCCCTGTGGCTGGGCCGCGACCGCTTCAGAACTGCTGCGCGCGTGCTTCCGGTGAGGCTTCCAGGCTCGCGAACATCCGCCTGTATGGGGACGGCCGCGCGCGCGAGAGAAAGCTATTACAGGCCGGCGGTGGCGCGCGGGTTCAGCCGTCGTGCGCGCGGTAATCGGATGGGGTGGCGGCGGCTAGGGTTTCGCCGCCAGTCTGTCTTCTGCGCACGGACTTCTCTGTTCAACGGGGAAGGCGAGCTCCCTGTGCGCGATGGTTGCAACCACGGTGGATGGCAGCGTGGTCACCGTGTGCGGTTTGGAACGGCGAGCGGTGGTGGTGTTTCTGCAAGGTGGTGGAGCAGCAGGGCTGCGCGCTGGTTGCGCGCGGAAGGGACGCAATGTTTGCTGCTGCTTCGCGTCCTTTGCGATTCACCGGCGACGCAGGCTGCTGGGGACAGCGACCAGGACGCGGCTGGGCCGCAGGCGATGGGCTGGACGTGGGTTCCGGCTGCAGGCGGGGGCCAGAAAGGCGGTGCGACAGGCTTCAAGGTGCTGGCGGCTTGTGCTGCAACTAGGGTTTCCAAAACCCTAGGGTTTTCAGCTCGGGCTGAAAATCAGGCTTCTCAGCCCGGAGGCGGCCCGCAGTCTGGAAATTAGGGTTTGGTTCTTGTTTTGGGCCAGAAACCCTAATTTGAAGCCCAAATGCTGTTTTCCCAATTCAAATCAGATTTCAAGTCTCACGGAGGCCAAGTTTGAAGATCTGTATTGGAATTAAATCTTGTAATAGATTAGATTTAATTATTTTTCATTTGTAATCGCATCTGAGGGGCCACGATAATTTATTTGTTTATTTATTTATTCTCGTATTGATGTGATTTATTATGTGCGCACTAGTATATAATAGGAAGCATGATTATTTGCTTTAATTATTTACTATTATAAGCATGTTGCAAGTTTTTTTTTGAGCATGTCTTATGTGATTTATTTTATGTTTTAAATTATGTCTTTAAATTTCGGAATCATATTAATTTATGATGGAATTTTGGGTATGACATAATTTATGGGAACATAAAATAATGTGTGCATATCCGACGTCTTGACGTAGCATATGGCGGACTCGATGGACATGCTTGACCTAGTCTTATCAAGCGTATTGTAAGACAGTAAATGGGTCAGAACTGTTCGGTACATGAACATGTGGAATCACTCATCCAGCTCATAGATGAGTACACATTAATGGGTGGTCAAATTGACAATGATGTCAAATTTACTTGATACTCAACACGTTACCGAAGTCATTTGATGACTTCAGAATTTCTGTTGAGAAAAACAAGAGTGAGTATACTGTTCACAGTCTGCTCAATGATCTTGTACCAACAGAAGCTTCTTCAGTCTTTTCTGTGAGTCACTATGATTTGCTTCCGAGTCGAAAGAGTGATGTCAAAGAAAAGAGGAATGAAGGAAGCAGTGGGAGCAGTCTTGCATTATCAGTTCATTCCAGATCTCTTGCTAAAAATTCTTCTAAATCGCGTCATTATGACATGAAGAAGAAGAATGTTAAAGGAGAGAACAAAGGAAAGAAAGATAACAAGAAGGACAAATGTTTCAAGTGTTGCAAGAAGGGTCACTGGAAAGTAAATTGTCCAAGTTTGGTAACTAAGGGACAAGGTACGTCATCTTTTGCATTGCTTGTTGAAACATGTTTAGTGTCGGTTTTCAACTCCTTAGTGGGTAGTGGTAACTGAGGTCACTAATCGTGTTTGCTACACTTTGCAGGGAATCAAGCTGAAGGCTTGAAGATAGCGGGATTACCATCTCCAAGATTGATGCTGGAAGTTGCTACTTCAGCTGATGGAGATTTTACTTTGAGTTTATGTTAAAAAATCAGTTTCTAATTCAAGTTTTTGAAGAGATATTGTTTTTGTTTTGATAAACAATTTTCATCAATTGGATTATCAGTTATTCGATAGAGTTTTTCTATCATAATGAATAACAGTGTTTTCTATCATGGATGATGGTCTCTTCATTACTTGATTACATAAACTATCAGTGTTTTAAGGTATAATTTAAAAGAATCTCTATAGAGATAGGTTACATAATTCTAAGTAGTTTTAAGTAATTCATGGAATTATGGATTCATTCTAGGTATTCCTAGGAATGATACTTATGACAACTACTTAGAGGTATAAGATGGTAACTAGGCCTTTTAATAGGAGAATTATATCTCTATAGGTTATTTCGTGTTTGCTCTAGTTTGCTGGTTCAAGTCTACTTCCGCAGTTCCCTTAACAGGCATTGATACTGTAATCATTTAAGATTTGGATATGTTTATCTAGTTCACTACAAGTCTTAGTCTCTTGCTTTAATCAAGAGCGTTCAAGACTAAGGTAGAGAATAAGTTAAACAAGACCGTAAAAACATTATGGTTTATTCATAATGGTATATATTAAGTGATGGGGTTTTACAGTATCTGGCAAAGCAAAGGGATTGCATCTCAGTTAAATACACCTATTATCCCTCGATTGGGATAGTGTAGGTAAAACGAAATAAGATTCTTTAAAACTTTATAAATTATGCCAGCTTTGTCAAATTTTTGTTTTGGGAAGAGCGCCAAAAGCAGTTGCATATTTGCTTAATCTAGTGTCTTCTAAATAAGTTCAAAATACCCTAGCAGACCTTGACTCTTTCAAAAGGGCAATGATGGGTAATTCGGCTGTCAAGCTGATATAGGAAACTGCTTTGTGGGCTATTCCAGGTAAACGAGAAAGATGGTTGCTTTGTATATCCTAGATACAAGCAAGTTGTATAGGATGAAACCATGAATCTAAATATGAGATTGTTCTCTAATGTTTTAGAGAAGACAATTCAAATCCATCAAGAAATACCCCGTGGCATATTGAGCATACCTTGGAGGGTATGGTACCAATTGCACGATCACCTGTGTAAGGTGGTAAACCACAAATTAATGCACCATTAACTGACAACGTAAAAGGAGCATCGTTGCAGTGGGAGGCTGCCTTAACAGGCTTAATGGTACTAGTTTGTGAAAACAGTCTCTGGACTTGTTTCCAGCTTAACGAACAATATCGTACTTATCCCTTAAAGCGCAACGAAGCTGTTGAGACAAAAGATGCAGTTTAATGACGTCAAGTCATGGATTCAAAAATGAATCACTAAATGTTATGGTTGTATATCAGGATCAGTGATTGCCTAATAACTTTCCAGCTATATGCAACTGATTGATATATAAGAAAAATGCTCGAATGGTAACCTAGTATATTCGAATGTCTAGGTTAGTGAGTAAGGAATGTTTCACAACAAGACTTTCTCACTCGTTGCAATTATTAAATCCATTCAAATTCTTTTAACCATAACAGCACATATATATCTAACTATCTGGAAGATAGATGATGCCATCCGTATTTTATAAACGGGTACCTTGATAAAAGGAGACGACATCTGTATGCAACAACCAGATAAGTTATGTGCAAAGCATCATGTCTGGAATCCAAGGTAGTTCAAGCATGAACTTAAAGGAGCTTCAAGGTCATGTAACAAACATTTTGATATTGTTTATCGAGAATGAGAGTTTCATGTACCAAGTATGTGTCAGCGAAAGCGTGTTTTTCCTTGCACATTATGTAGATGGTATTTTCACTTTCGGAAATGGAGTGGAGATATTGTCAGGCATAAAGAGATGGTTATCCGAAAAGTTTCAGAAGTAGGACTTATGAGATTTTGGAACATCTTTTGAATTTAAGGCCTTGTGTTGTCACAAGAAAAGGATGTTCAGGTATCTCAAGTCGCTTAAATTGATTTTGTGGTGAGTCGTTCATAGCAAGAAAGATTGTTATCTTTCTATATTGTAAATGAACGGAGTTAGATATCTGTACTGCTATAAGCATGTTAAATAGATATCAGTTCAACTCTGGACAAGCACATTGGTTTACAAATGTGCCATGTGATTTTAATGGCATCGGATATCCAAGAGGATCATAAGGAAAGGAAATCGACCTCTAACTATGTGTTTGCCTTGGAGGAGGAGTTATAGGAATCTAACACAGAAGTGTGTTGCAGATTCCGGTATGAAGGCTATGGTTTTTGACAGCTTCATTAGCTTCGCAGGAAGCTGTATAACTCCGATGTTATCCTCTAGAGGTGTGTGTTCTGAGTTTTCCTAATAAATCACATGGAATTGTGATCATGTTGGTGCAATGACAAACTCAAGGGAACCCAAGACTCACAAGGTGGTGAAACACATAGGATGTGTGGTATCACATCATACGAGAAATCGTGACAAGAGGTAACGTGAATACAGTTGGAGTGATTGACAGTATAGACACACTTAATACTTTGATAAAGCAATGGTATTATGCTTTAAGTATAAGTGGGAGATTGTTGGGATTGTATACTGAAAGAATATATGATTAAGTGTTTTGTACACTGGTCTTCATATGTGTTTCTACAACAATGCTCGCTGTCTGATGAAACAAACATACGACGAACAATAATATCCTATTATCTCGCCTATAGGGATGATCATTTAGTGTGTAGAAGATCACAGAGGATCATATGAATCGTTTGACCTAGCGAGATATAAACAGTATCACATCTGAGACAGTCCCTGGATAGTCTAACGGTCTTAGTCTTATCCTAGCTACTTGATGTGTCGGTACATGGTTATTGTTGGAATTGTATACAAAAAAGCATTATGATTGGTATATTAGGAAACGTTATGTTTGATATACTGGTAATCATTAATGACTTGCAATAAACAACTCCTATCTGAATTAACAATCATACGATGCGAACAAACACACCCAGTTATCTCGTCGATAGGGAGATCATACGGTGTGTAAGAGATCATAGAAGATCGTATAGATCGTTTGACCTAGCAAGATATAAACAGTTATAACAGCTGAGACAGTTTCTGGTTTAGCTGTCGGTTTAGGTTGCGGCACACAAGTCCATAAGTGGTTTATCTTGACTGCTTTGTGTGACCGGTACATCTCAATGTATTGATAGTATCCACAGTGAGATGAACCATTCTACTTGCCATATTAATGAGTAAAGATATTGGTAACTTGGTCGGATCTAAAGTCTATTGAAAGCTGAGGGGCACACATGGGTTGACTGTCACTTTGACTTGCTATGGTGGAGAGTCTTACATGTACTCGTATATCTGCATCTTCGGTGATGGCAGCTTGTGTGGGGATCCCTCAGGCTGGATTTAGATATCCATATCCGTTTCAGGATGGTGACATTCCCTGAGAAGCTCACGAGGTTCGTTATGCTAAGTCCTGCAGGCTGAATCATTGATTCAAGCATAAGCGATAAGGGTTGAGTGGTACTACTCAGGAATAATAAGAGATTAATTAATTACAACTAATTGTCATACGCTGAATTAATTAATGAATGTCTGAAACCTTAAATATGAGGATTAACCAAGTCAATGCAACCCGTTCCTAATAACGTGGTAATAAAGGGGTAGGTCAGCATTAATTCTCTGGTGGCATGAATTAATGTTTATTAATTATTTATGTTCTGGGTTGAAAATGGAATTAATTAATAGGAGGACCACTTTATTATTTGCATTTGATCCCTGGTCTGGCCCAACACTCCTCAGAGCCCATTAGGGTTTATTAAACCCTAATAACCCATTCTCAGATCTATATAAAATAGATGAATCTCTCATTTTCCCACATAAGTTTTGAAGTTTCAAATCAGAAACCCTATAGAGATTGTGAGAGAGTGGGCGGCTGTAGATCCGATAGCGTATCCTCACCAGATTTCCTGATCGAGCAAGGGAACAGATCAGAAGATAGAATCTGTAGGAACACCATCGCTTTGATCGATTCCAGATCCAGATCTGCACCATCTCCATTGCCATCATCGATCTAGATCTTTAGATCAGTCGTTGGAGTCTCAGGTATTCCTTTGAATCTACGAATTAAATTAAATAGGAGCATGCATAGGGCATTTACTGTTTGTCATGATATTTATTTTGATATCCATCAATCGAATCCGAAGTTTAAATAAATGGCGATTCATGTCACCTATTGTAGACTCAGTTCCTACAATTGGTATCAGAGCCAGGTTTGTATTTTATGGCTCTGTCGGAAAATAAATTTGACAAACAGTTTATGCATGTTATTTAATTTATTGTGGATGGATTTAAAATTGTCGTGGATGGTTTTTGTTCTCATGGCCCCGCTCCGGTATTTGGTTTTGAATCGCGAGACAATCCGCGATTAGATTGATAGGAAAAATCATGTAATAGACTAGATCTATTTATTTGTATTTTTTTTATTCAATCTGTAAACCAAATCTGATAGAGAATGATGAATCAGTGACAAATTGAAGCTGCAGTTTTCCAGTGGACTGGAGCAGCAACAACCGCGCGCAGGCGGCGTGCGGCGGTGACCAGCAGCCGGCGACGGCAGCACGCGGTGGCCGTGCGCGGTTTGCAGCAGATCTCTGCGAAAACAAGGCCGCGCGCGGCGGCCCTCCTGGCAGCAGCAGCTCGCGTTTTTCCCCCTCTCTTCTTCCTCGCAGTGGCGGTGGTGCCGGTTCTGTCTGGCGCGGATTGTTGCACCGCTGCAAATGGGAGGCATTGCTGGAGTTGTTGAAACGCGATACTGGATATGCTGCGAGCAGCGACAACAGCGACGATGGCAGTCGTGCGCGCAGGTGGCTGCGACAGCAGCATTGCACGCAGGTCGGCGTTGTGTGTCTGCGTGAGGCTGGGCAGCATTGCACGCAGGCGGCGGCGGTTGCAGCTGCAGAGGGAGGAGGCGGCACAAACCCTAGCTGGGCTAGGGTTTGCTGCTAGGGTTCAGACGCGGGCTGGGTCACGGGCCCGGCGGTGGCCCGGACGGCTGGAGCTAGGGTTTTGATCCTTGAAACCCTAGTTTATTGTGTTCAAACCCTAGTGTGATGTGGGTTGGCCCAAGATTAAAATTTAATTATTTTAATGGGCCAGATAACCCTGGTTCACAAATTCCTGGCCCAAACTGCTGTTTTATTCCAACCAAAAGATTGCAGATTTCAAGTTAAAGAGTGGGAGCCCTTTTGAAGATCTGTATTAAATTAAATCATTGTAATAGATAGATTTCATTTTATTTCCCATGTAATTGAATCAAGGGGCCACGAGAAATTTTATTTGTTTATTTAATTATTTTCTCGTATGATGTGATTTATTATGTGCGCACTAGTAAATAATAGAAAAGCATGCTACTTCTTTATTATTTACTTGTTCAAAGCATGCTTTATGTGATTTATTTTATGTATTAAATTATGTCTATAAATTCCGAAATCATGTTTGGAAATATGATGGAATTTTAGATGTGACATATTTTATGGATCATAAAATAATCTGTGCGCATAAGAACCTTTTAAAAGAAAAAGACTAAGCAAGATTTTTTTAAAATCAAAAAGACCTCCACAATGCGGTCTCTTATTAGAAGTGGGCAGTGAAGTGAGTAGACGTCTACACGACCATAGACTGCTTACTTTATTTGTTCATAAGTTCTCTAGAATTGTTTTAAATGAGTTAACAAATGTTGTAAGAGGCATGCGTCATGGGTCTAGTACGTATGACAAATCGT
Source organism: Plectranthus barbatus (assembly GCA_026898455.1). NCBI lineage: Eukaryota > Viridiplantae > Streptophyta > Magnoliopsida > Lamiales > Lamiaceae > Plectranthus > Plectranthus barbatus. The sequence continues at coordinate 112,490 of JAPKLW010001006.1, read as the reverse complement.
CCTTTTAACTTCCAGAATTAGAATTGTGGTCAAATGCTTAGATGTTGCCTGAGTACTAACTCATGAACGATGTCCCTACTCAGATAGGTTGAACATGGTCTTAGTTTTATCTTCGATTATTAATTTCATTTGCCGGCGAATACCTGGCATGGATTGAAATTAAAGACTGGAACTTCAAAGAGCAGTCTGGTTAGGTGGTCTGTTGTAAACATCTTCGAAAGGAGCTTGCAGTAGATGCACCTAGGCAATTGGGGGAAACAATTGTATTGGTTTATCAAAAGGTTACAATGCATATTTGTTCAATGTTCTGCATGTATGTACTTACTTTAATCAATTATTGTTTTAAGATATGTCTTTGAATAATGTCATAAATATCTTGGCACAAAATCAATTAACTGGTCCGAATTTCCTGGAATGGAAGCGCAACTTGGATTTTATCCTAGTTGCAAAGGAACATCAATATGTTCTTAACACTCCGTGTCCAGCTGACCCCACTGGTGAGTCAACTGATGTGGAGCGGAACCTCTATGACAAGTGGGTAAAGTCTAATAATGTAGTCAAGTGCTACATGATGACCACTATGTCTAAGGTGTTCCAGCAACAACATCAGCACTATGACAAAGCAGCTGAGATTATCGATAGTCTCACAGTTACATATGGGGAATCGGAAAGCGCTGTCAGATTTAAACTCATTAGGGAAATCGTGAGTTGTAAAATGATTGATAGTAGCTCAGTGAGGGAGCACGTTGTTTCCATGACTCATCTCATGGATGAACTGACGTTGCATGGAGGAGGTATTGACGGGGAAGCCCAGGTCGATATCATACTCAACTCATTTCCGAAGTCTTTTGAGAACTTTAGGCTGAATGTTGTCAGGAGTAAAAAGGAGTACACTCTCAATGAGTTACTTAGTGACCTCATGGTGGCTGAATCGGTCATGCAACCTAAAAAGGCAGTCTTGGTTTTTTCTGGTAGTCGCCCTGCTTCATCGAAAGGTGCTAAAGGGGTGATTGGAAAGAAATTCAAGAAGATAGCCTTTGGAAGCACAAGTTCTGGGAAAAAGAAGACTGTGACATCGGGGAAAAATGGCATGTGTTTTCGTTGTGGCAAAACTGGTCATTGGAAGAAGGATTATCTGACCAAGCGGGTTGGACAAGGTACGTCATCAGCACTTGTAACGGAAACATGTTTAGCATCTGTTTCTACCCATTCGTGGGTAGTGGATACTGGAGCTACTGATCATGTTTGTTACACTATTCAGGGATTCAGGCCGACAAGGCAGCTGAATGATGACGAGGTGACGATCTCCATGGGTAATGCTGCTCGTGTGTCTGCAGTAGCAGTTGGCGATGTTACATTATGCTTTCAAGACAATGTTTTGATTTTAAGAGATGTTTTGTATGTGCCGAATTTTCGGCGGAACCTTATTTTTGTTTCCTTTTTAAATAATGATGGATTTTCAGTCATTTTTGATAGTCATGTTACTATCAATGGCAATAACGGTGTTATCTGTCGTGGGATACAAAAAGACTCTCTTTATATCATAACTTGTTTGCATAAATCTTTCGTGAATGCTGCATATAACTCATTTAATCATTAGAAGAGAAAGTTTTCATCTTCTGATGAGGATCTTACATATCTATGGCATCTGAGACTAGGTCACATCAATCTAAAGAGGATCAAGAGACTCGTGGATGATGGAACGTTGGATTCAATCCAGGTAGTTCCACATCGAGTTTGTGAATCCTGTATAGAGGGAAAGATGATGACCAGGCCTTTCAAGGCAAGTCAGACTCGAGCAAGTGATGTGTTGGAACTGATCCACTCTGATTTATGTAGACTTATGTCCACGCAAGCTCATGGAGGATTTAAGTATTTCGTCACTTTATTGACGATTACTCAAGATATGGGTATGTTTACTTACTTCACTATAAGTCTGAATGCTTTGAGAAATTCAAGGAATTCAAGGCGGAAGTAGAGAAGAAGTTGAACAAGACCATTAAGTCATTACGATCTGATCGTGGTGGTGAGTATCTCAGTGACGAGTTCTTGCAATTTTTATCAGAGCATGGGATTACATCCCAATGGACCGCACCAGGCACTCGTCAGCAGAATGGTGTGGCGGAAAGAAGAAATAAGACTCTTCTTTAAATGGTTAGATCTATGATGAGTTATGCGAACTTGCCTGTTTTGTTTTGGGGCCACGCGTTACTAACAGCGGCTTATCTGTTGAACCTGGTACCTTCTAAGTTAGTTCCTAAAACACCCTCGAAACTCTAGCATGGGCGAAAGCCCAATGTGTCAAAGATAAGAGTGTGGGGCTGTCCGGCATATTTTTTCTCGAAGGAACCTGATAAGTTAGAAGGCATGTCCAAGCTAATGTTGATTGTGGGATACCCTAGACATGAAGGGTGGTTATTTCTACTGTCCTAAGGATCAGAAGATCGTTGTTGGCACCGACGCAAGATTCTTAGAGGACGAGTTTGTGAAAAACCACAAATCCAAAAGTGATATCATTTTCCAAGAAATTGGAGACGATGATGCGCTTTCATTGGGAAAACACCGTGGCAAATTGAGTGTACCTCTCGAAGGTATGGAATCAATTGCACGGTCGCCAGTGCAAGGATTCGATCCACAAGTAACTGCACCAACTGCTGATGCAGTACCAGTGCTCCGTCGTAGTGGGAGGGTACCTCACCAGTCCGAGCGGTATATGTTCGTGGGAGAGTCTTCGGACTTGATCTCGGAAGACGGACTAGATTATACCGACACATGGACATACGACGAAGCAGTAAATGACAAAGATGCTGAAAAATGGCATAAAGCCATGGATTCAGAAATTGAATCAATTACCGCTATGGATGTATACCAGAAGTCTGCGCTACCAGATGGCTTTCGGGCCATTGGTTGCAAATGGGTATACAAACGGAAGAAAGGTTCGAAAGGAGAAATAACGGCTTTTAAAGCCAGGTTGGTGGTGATGGGTAATAGTCAAAAGGAGGGCATTGACTATGACAAAACCTTCTCACCGGTAGCCATGCTCAAATCCATTCGAATTCTTCTATCCATAGCAGCACATATGGACCTAGAAATCTTGCAGATGGATGTCAAAACTGCGTTTTTAAATGGGTACCTTGAGGAAGGTCGTGACATCTATATGCAGCAGCCAGAGGGTTATGTGAAGGATGGTGAAGAACATCTTGTTTGGAAGCTAAGGAAGTCCTTGTATGGACTTAAACAAGCTTCACGGTCATGAAACAAACGTTTCGATGATGTGATTAAATCCTATGGATTTTCACAGTGCAAAACCAAAAATTGCGTGTACCGATTATACTTCAGCGGAATCGTGGTATTCCTTGCACTTTATGTAGATGACATTCTTCTATTCGGCAACGATGTGAAGGTGTTGTCAGACATAAAGTGATGGTTATCCAAACAGTTTCAAATGAAGGACCTAGGAGACGCTGGATACATCATTGGGATTAAAGTCTTGCATAATCGTAAGAAAAGGATGTTAAGCTTGTCTCAGGCCGCTTATATTGATATTGTGATTGTCCGTCTTAGCATGCAAAATCCTAAGAAAGGATTTGGATTTCCAGGCGGATCAGGATGAGAAGAGATCGACCTCGGGCTATGTGTTCACCTTGGGAGGTGGAGCTGTATCATGGAGAGCGAGATAGAAATGTATCGCGGACTCCACCTTAGAAGCTGAGTATGTGGCAGCTTCAGAGGCTTCTATAGAAGCTATATAGCTCCGGAACTACCTCCAAGAGTTAGATATGTTTTGAGTTTGCCCAAGACTATCACGGTATATTGTGATAAAGCCGGTGCAGTAGCAAACTCTAAGGAACCAAGAACTCACAAGCTGTCTAAACACATAGAGAGAAAGTATCACATCATACGAGAAATCGTAACGAGGGGCGATGTGTTAATAGATAAGATAAACATTGAGGATAATCTAGCAGATCCATTTACAAAGGGCTTACCTCAGAAGGCATACGAAGGTCATGTTCGTAGCCTAGGACTGAGGTAGATGCCAGCCACTTGGTGACCAAATGTAATAGCTAGATTAGAATAAACACATGTTATACTCTGGAAAGTAATGGTATAATGCTTTGAGTATAAGTGGGAGATTGTTGGAATTGTATACATAAAAGCATTATGATTGGTATATTAGGAAACGTAATGTTTGATATACCGGTTATCATTAATGACTTGCAATAAACAACTCCTGTCTGAATTAACAAGCATACGATGCGAACAAACACATCAAGTTATCTCGTCGATAGGGAGATTATACGGTGTGTAAGAGATCACAGAAGATCGTATAGATCATTCAACCTAGCGAGATATAAACAGTTATCACAGCTGAGATAGTTTCTGGTTTGGCTGTCGGTTTAGGCTGCGGCACACAAGTCCATAAGTGGTTTATATTTTCTGCTTTGTGTGTCCGGTACATCTAAATGTATTGATAGGATCAACAGTTAGATGAACCATTCTACTTGACATATGAATGAGTAAAGATCTTGGTAACTTGGTCGGATCTAAAGTCTATTGAAAGCTGAGGGGCACACATGGGTTGACTGTAATTTTGACTTGTTATGGTGGAGAGTCATACATGTACACGTATATCTGCATCTTGGGTGATGGCAGCTTGTGTGGGGATTCCTCAGGCTCACGAGGTTCGGTATGCTAAGTCCTACAAGCTGAATCATTGATTCAAGCATAAGCGATAAGGGTTTAGTGGTACTACTCAGGAATAATAAGAGATTAATTAATTACAGCTAATTGTCATACGCTGAATTAATTAATGAATGTTTAAAACCTTAAATATGGGGATTAACAAAGTCAATGCAACCCGTTCCTAATAACGTGGTAATAAAGGGTAGGTCAGCATTAATTCTCTAGTGGCATGAATTAATGTTTAGTAATTAATTATGTTCTTGGTTGAACATGAAATTAATTAATAGGAGGCCCACTTTACTATTTGTATTTGATCCCTGGTCTGGCCCAACATTGCTCAGAGCCTATTAAGGTTTATTAAACCCTAATAGCCCATTCTCAGATCTATATAAAATAGATGAATCTCTCATTTTCCCACATAAGTTTTGAAGTTTCAAATCAGAAACCCTAGAGAGATTGTGAGACAGTGTGCGGTTGTAGATCCGGTAGCGTATCCTTACAAGATTTTCGGATCGAGCAAGGGAACAGATCAGAAGATCAAAACTGTAGGAACACCATCGCTTTGATCGATTCCAGATCCAGATCTGCACCATCTTCGTTGCCATCATCGATCTAGATCTGTAGATCAGTCGTTGGAGTCTCAAGTATTCCTTTGAATCTACGAATTAAATTAAATAGGAGCAAGCATAGTGCATTTACTGTTTGTCATGATATTTATTTTGATATCCATAAATCGAATCCGGAGTTTTAATGAATGGCGATTCATGTCCCTTATTGTAGACTCAGTTCCTACAGTTATGTATTGATGGGATCAACACTGGTATATGCCATTCTCATTGACATATGAATGAGCCAGATCCCTAACATACTTCCTATGATCTTAAACCTAACTGAAGGATAAGGGGCACACACAGATTGACCACACTTTGATTTACCATGGTGGCAAGTCTTACATGTACTCTTATACCCGTATTTTGGGTGTTGGCAATTTGTGTATGGCCTGCTTAGTCTAGACGTTTAGGTAAGCATATTCGTTTCAGGATGGTGACATTCCCTGGGGAGCTCACAAGGTTCATTATGCTAAACCCTGCAGGTTGAATTAAGGCATAAGTGAAAAGGAGTGAGTGATATTACTCAGGAAATAAGAGATTAATTAATTGTGGCTGATTGTCATAAGACAAATTAATAAATGAATGTCCAAAACCTTAAATATGTCGATCATGTTAGTTTGGTGCATCCCGTGTAGGGTTTGAGTCTACGATGGACAACGCGAGTTGCCATTAATTAAATACTTGCCAATGATCGTTCTTAGGGTACCAGGAATAAATTTCAATTAAACAAATCATGCGATCCTATGCATGCTCCTACAATATTAATTGCAGAGGATGGATTAGAGAATACCTGATTTCACCGTTAGATCTACAGATCTAGATCGGAGCTAATAACGATGAAATAACCTTGGATCTAAGATAAAACGCCGGCGATGGATAGTTGTTCCTACAGATCAGATCTTCTAATCTGTTCCCTTGCTCCTTGAAATCTGGTGAGGATTATCTACCAAGTTGAATCCGGGATCTGGAAGAATCGATCAGTTCCTTCCACCGGATAGCCGCCGCCGTCTCTCTCTATTTTCAATATACTGAAAACCCTAGTTATCACAACTTAATGATCCGATAGAGAGAAGGCCTATATATAGTGTTAGGGTTTCGAGAAACCCTAACCCTAATGGGCTGTGAGCAATTAATGGGCCAGACCAGGGATCAGATGCAAATAATAAAGTGGGCCCTCTTTATTAATTAATCCTTCCTTGTTCAACCCAGAACATAATTAATTAATAAAACATTGTTTTAACCTTCACCACGGTAACAATGCTGACTAGCCCCTTTATTACCACGTTATTAGGAACGGGTTGCACCAAACTAAAATGATCCACATATTTAAGGTTTTAGACATTCATTAATTAATTTGGCTTATGACAATCAGCCACAATTAATTAATCTCTTATTTCCTGAGTAATGCCACTCACTCCTTTTCACTTATGCCAGGGTTTAGCATAATGAACCTTGTGAGCTCCTCAGGGAATGTCACCATCCTGAAATGGATATGCTTACCTAAACGTCCAGACTAAGCAGGTCACACACAAATTGCCAACACCCGAAATACGGGAATAAGAGTACATGTAAGACTCGCCACCATGGTAAATCAAAGTGCGGTCAATCTGTGTGTGCCCCTTATCCTTCAGTTAGGTTTAAGATCATAGAAAGTATGTTAGGGATCTGGCTCATTCATATGTCAATGAGAATGGCGTATCCCGCTGTTGATCCCATCAATACATAACCATGTACCGACACATCAAGTAGCTAGGATAAGCCCACTTATGAACCGATGTGCCGCAGCTTAGACCGACTGACTATACAGAGACCGTCTCAGCTATGATACTGTTTATATCTCGCTAGGTCAAACGATCCATATGATCCTCTGTGATCTCCTACACACCATATGGTCATCCCTATCTACGAGATAATAGGATATTATGGTTCGTTGTATGTTTGTTCTATCAGACAGCGAGCATTGTTGCGGCAACATATATGAAGACCAATGTACAAAACACTTAATCATATATGCTTTCAGTATATAATCCCAACAATCTCCCACTTATACTTAAAGCATAATACCATTGCTTTACCAAAGTATTAAGTGTGTTTATACTGTCAATCACTCCCACTGCATTCACGTCACCTCTTGTCACAATTTCTCGTATGATGTGTTTCCACACATCCTATGTGTTTCACCACCTTGTGAGTCTTGGGTTCCTTTGAGTTTGTCATTGCACCAACATAATCACAATTCCTTGTGATTTAATTAGGCAAACTCAGAACACACACCTCTAGAGGATGGCATTGGAGCTATACTGCTTCTTGGGAAACTAATGAAGCTGACAAAAACGCAGCCTTCATTCCGGAATCCTCAACACACTTCTGTGTTAGATTCCTATAACTCCTCCTCCAAGGCCAACACATAGTTAGAGGTCGATTTCCTTTCCTTATGATCCTCCTGGATATCCGATGCCATTCAACTCACAAGGCTCATTCACTAACTAATGTGCATATCCAGAGTTGAACTGATATCTGTTTAACATGCTTATAGCATAACAGATATCTAACTTCGTTCATTTACAATATAGAAAGATAAAAATCTTTCTTGCTATGAACGATACACCACAGAATCAATTTAAGCGACTTGAGATACCTGAACATCCTTTTCTTGTGATCACACAAGACTTTAATTCAAAAGATGTTCCAAGATCTCATAAGTCCTACTTCTGAAACTGTTCGGATAACCATCCTTTATGCCTGAAAATATCTCCACACCGTTTCCGAATGTGAAAATACCATCTACATAATGTGCAAGGAAAACCACGCTTCCGCTGACACATAACTGGTACATGAAACTCTCAATCTCGATAGACAATATCGAAATGTCTGTTTCATGACCTGAAGCTCCCTTAAGTTCATACTTGAACTATCTTTGCTTCCAGACATGATGCTGCACATAACTTATTCGGTTGTTGCATAGAGATGTCGTCACCTTTCATCAAGGTTCCCATTTATAAAATACGGATGAATTCATGTATCTTCCAGATATTTAGATTCATATGTGTTGTTATGGTTAAAAGAATTCGAATGGGTTTAATAGTCGCAACCAGTGAGAAAGTACTGTTGTGAAACATACCTTACTCACTAACCTAGATATTCGAATATACTAGGTTACCATTCGAACATTCTTTCCTTGTATATAAATCAGTTACTTATAGCTGGTAAGCTATTTGGCAATCACTGATCCTGATACATAACCATAACCTTTACTGATTCATTTCTGAATTCATGACTCGACGTCATTAAACTGCATCATTTGTCTTAACAGCTTCGTTGCGCTTTAAGGGATAAGTACGATGTTGTTCGTTTAGCTGGGAACAAGTCCAGAGACTGTTTCCACGAACTAGTACCATTAAGCCTGTTAAGGCAACCTCCCACTGCAACGATGCTCCTTTTACGTTGTCAGTTAATGGTGCATTAATTTGTCGATTACCACCTTACACAGGTGACCGTGCAATTGGTACCATACCTTCCAAGGTATGCTCAATATGCCACGGGGTATTTCCTGATGGATTTGAATTGTCTTCTCTAAAACGTTAGAGAATCTCACATTTGGATTCATGGTTTCATCCTATACAACTTGCTTGTATCTAAGATATACAAAACAACCATCCTTTTCATTTATCTGTAATAGCCCACAAAGCAGTACTAGCTTAAACCTTTCTTCCAAACAATCAGTTTCCTATATCATCTTGACAACCGAACTACCCATCATTGCCCTTTTGACATAGTCAAGATCTGCTAGGGTATTTGAAACTGATTTAGAAGACACTAGATTAAGCAAACAAACAACTGCTTTCGGTGCTCTTCTCAAAAACGAAAATTTGGCAAAGCTGGCATAACTTATAAACTTTTATAGAATCTTATATCGTTCTACTTACACTATCCCAATCAAGGAATAATATGTGTAGTTAACTGGGATGCAATCCCTTTGCTCTGTCAGATACTGTAAAACCCCATCACTTAAGATATACCATTATGAATGAACCATAATGTTTTTACGGTCTTGTTTAACTTATCCTCTACCTTAGTCTTGAACGCTCTTGATTAAAGCAAGAGACTAAGACTTGTAGTGAACTAGATAAACATATCCAAATATTAAATGATTACAGTATCAATGCCTGTTAAGGCAACTGCGGAAGTAGACTCAAACCAACAAACCAGAGCAAACACGAAATAACTTATAGAGATACAATTGCCTATTAAAAGGCCTGGTTACCATCTTATACCTCTAAGTAGTTGTCATAAGTATCATTCTTAGGAATACCTGGATTGGATCCATAATTCCATGAATTACTTAAAACTACTTAGACTGTTGTAACCCATCTCTATAGAGATTCTTTAAATTATACCTTAGAACACTGATAGTTTATGTAATCAAGTAATGAAGAGATAATCATCTATAATAGAAAACACTGTTATTCATCATGATAGAAAAACTCTATCGAATAACTGATAATCCATAGATGAAAAATATGTTCATAAAAACAAAGCATCTCTTCAAAAACTTGAATTAAAATAGAGTTTTTAACATAAACTCAAAGTAAAATCTCCATCAGCTGAAGTAGCAACTTCTAGCATCTATCTTGGAGATGGTAATCCCACCATCTTCAAGCCTTAAGCTTGATTCTCTGAAAAGTGTAGCAAACACGATTAGTGACCTCAGTTACCACTACCCACTAAAGGGTAGAAAACCGATACTAAACATGTTTCGACAAGCAATGCAAAAGATGACGTACCTTGTCCCTTAGTTACCAAACTTGGACAATTTACTTTCCAGTGACTCTTCTTGCCACACTTGAAACATTTGTCCTTCTTGTTATCTTTCTTTCCTTTGTTCTCTCATTTACCATTCTTCTTCTTCATGTCATTACGACGCGATTTAGAAGAACTTTTAGCAAGAGATCTGGAATGAACTGATAAGACAAGGCTACTCCCACTGCTTTCTTCATTCCTCTTCTCTTTGACATCACTCTTTCGACTCAGAAGCAAATCAGAGTGACTCACAGAAAAGATTGAAGAAGCTTCTGTTGATACAAGATCCTTAAGCAGACTGTGAACAATATACTCACTCTTGTTTTTCTCAACAAAAATTCTGAAGTCATCAAATGACTTCGGTAACGTTTTGAGTATCAAGTCAATTTTGACATCATTGTCAATTTGACCACTCATCAATGTGTACTCATCTATGAGTTGGATGAGTGATACCACATGTTCACGTACCGAGCAGTTCTGACCCATTTTCTGTCTTACAATACGCTTGATAAGACTGGATCTAGTATGTCCATCGAGTCCGCCATATGCTACGTCAAGACATCGCATAATGTCACGCGCAAGCCATACATCACTATAACGAGGACGCAGTGCATCTGACATACCAGCCAAGATATACTGTCTGGCCATGCCATTCGACCACATCCACATGTGATACCGTGCACGCTCCTCATCGGAAGATGTATCAGTCGGCGAACTCAGACAGGGAGTTTGCAGAACAAACAAATGTCCAAATGAATCCAAGAGCTTGACAATGTCACTTTTCCATCTAGGAAAATTCGGACCAGTCAAGGAATTATGTACGATTGAATTAATGAGCGATGCAATAATAGACATATCCAAAAACAAATAAGCGAATTAAAGTAAGCACATACTACGAACAATTGAAACAAATTTGCATAGTAACCTTTAGATAAAACAATACAATTTGTTTCCTCCAATTGCCCAAGCTAATTCATTGCAAGCTGCCCCAGCAGACGTTTACAGCAAACGCTCAACCAGACCAAAATAGGTCCTTTAATTTCTTAACATGCCAGGTATCTTAAGCAAAAGAAATTAATATTGGAGATCTCAAGACCATGTTCACCTATCCAGAGCAGGGACATCTCAAAAGAGTTATACTCCAGGCAACATCTAAGCCAAAGTAACCACAAGCCTAACTCCGGATGATAAAAGGCGATTTAGCATACGTAATCGACCCATACAGCATGCCCTTTACATCCTTTGTTATCCCACTTAGATTAATCTTAGAGACCAGTGAAAGTTGTCTCAATGCAAGCTGCCCCAGCAGACGTTTGCTCAGAGGCTCCCACTTCTCATCTTAAAATAAGTGTTTTATTTGGAAACCTCATCGCATTGGAACTGGTGAGGGACCTCTAACGCAAGCTGCCCAAGCAGACGTTTACGCTTCGAGATGCCCCACTTCCAATGAGAGGTCGTATTTGTGGAGGTCTAATGATTTTGGTTAGAAAAGAACCAAAATCCAGCTTAGTATTTTAATTCTAAAGGTTTCATGCGCACACATTATTTTATGTTCCCATAAATTATGTCACACCCAAAATTCCATCATAAATTAATATGATCCCGGAATTTATAGACATAATTTAAAACATAAAATAAATCACATAAGACATGCTCAAAAATTAAATTGCAACATGCTTATAACAGTAAATAATTAAAACAAATAATCATGCTTCCTATTATTTACTAGTGCGCAAATAATAAATCACATCAATACGAGAATAAATAAATAAACAAATAAATTCTCGTGGCCCCTCAGATGCGATTACAACTGAAAAATAATTAAATATAACTATTACAAGATTTATTTTCAGTAAAGATCTTCAAACTGGGCCTCCGTTGGACTTGAAATTTGATTTGAATTGATTAAACAGCATTTGGGCTTCATATTAAGGTTTCTGGCCCAAAACAAGAACCAAACCCTAATTTTCAGAACAACGGGCCGCCTCCGGGCCGACGGGCCCGAGCTACACCTCGGGCAGCCAAACCCTAGCCGCCACACCCCAGCAGCCCTGTCGCCGCCACCTTTCCGGCGCCGCCACCGCCGGAGCACGCGCAACCAGCGTCGCGACCTCCACCAGCGACCACAGTTGTTTACAGCAACAGCAACTGTTACACAAGAAGCAGCAGCCTCGCTGCGAACAACAGAACCACCGCGCGTGCTGCCTGCTTCTTCGCCAACCACCCTCGCCGTCGCATCCACCATCGACGCACTCAGCCGCGCGAGGCCTTGCCTCTGTTCGCCATTGCCCGCGCCATCCACACAACCCACCGGCTTCGCACGCTCACCGGCCAACCGCTGTAGTCGCGCACCACGTCGAAACGCGACGGGGAGAGAGAGGCGGGCGCAGCCCAGCCGTAGGGAAGGATCCCCGCCGCCGCCACCCGCCGGTCGCATGTGTTGCGAGCCCGCGCATCGTCCAGCCAGCACCGCCACGCGCAGGAGGCGCACGACCTGACGGACCTAGGGCTTCGCCGGAAACGCGCGCAGCAGCTCTGAACAGGCGCGGCCCAGCCACAGGCAGAGGATCTGCCCGCCGCCGCCATGGTCGCCGGCGAGATCTGGGCTGAACCCTAATGGGTGTTCTTCCATGTCTGATCTTCGTTCTTCGAATCTCGTTCTTCCGGATCTCAATTTTACAGATTTAAAAAAAATTGAAAATACAAAAATAGATCTAAATCTATTACATGATTTTCCTTATTACATCTAACCACGGATTTTCTCGTGGTGAAAAATAGATCCAAAAACGAGAAGGCCATGAGAACAAAAACATCCACGACAATTTAAATCCATCCATGGACATACATATTTATTTAATTTCAATCTATCCAAGATAGAGCCTAAGAACATCAACCTGGCTCTGATACCAATTGTAGGGTTTGACTCTACGATGGACAACGCGAGTTGCCATTAATTAAATATTTGCCAAGGATCGTTCTTAGGGTACCAGGAATAAATTTCAATTAAACAAATCATGCGATCCTATGCATGCTCCTACAATATTAATTGCAGAGGATGGATTAGAGAATACCTGATTTCACCGTTTGATCTACAGATCTAGATCGGAGCCAATAACTATGAAATAACCTTGGATCTAAGATAGAACGCCGGCGATGGATAGTTGTTCCTACAGATCTGATCTTCTGATCTGTTCCCTTGCTCCTTGGAAATCTGGTGAGGATTATCTACCAAGTTGAATCCGGGATCTGGAGGAATCGATCAGTTCCTCCCACCGGATAGCCGCCGCCGTCTCTCTCTATTTTCAATATACTGAAAACCCTAGTTATCACAACTTAATGATCTGATAGAGAGAAGGCCTATATATAGTGTTAGGGTTTTCAGAAACCCTAACCCTAATGGGCTGTGAGCAATTAATGGGCCAGACCAGGGATCAGATGCAAATAATAAAGTGGGCCCTCTTTATTAATTAATCCATCCTTGTTCAACCCAGAACATAATTAATTAATAAAACATTGTTTTAACCTTCACCACGGAAACATTGTTTCAGTACATTGAAAATATAAAGAGAGACGGCGGCGGCTGATCTGTGGGAGGAACTGATCGATTCCTCCAGATCTCGGATCCAACTTGGTAGATAATCCTCACCAGATTTCCAAGGAGCAAGGGAACAGATCACAAGATCAGATCTATAAGAGCAACTGTTCATCGCCGGCGTTCTATCTTAGATCTAAGTTTATTTCATCGTTATTGGCTCCGATCTAGACCTGTAGATCAAAGGGTGAAATCAGGTATTCCCTAAATCCATCCTGTGCAATTAATATTGTAGGAGCATGCATAGGATCGCATGGTTTATTTAATTGAAATTTTTTCCTGGTATGCTAAGAACGATCCTTGGCAAGAATTTTATTAATGGCAACTTATGTTGTCCATCGTAGACTCGGTTCACCTTTGATGATGAGCTTTTTGATATTAGAACCAAACGAAGATAGGCGATCCATTCTGTCAGGCCAAGATAGCTTTCTCATTGGAGAGAGATAATCTTGTCAGGTGGATCTAAAGATGGATATTCCTTAGTCACCAAGAATGGGAAACTCCTTTCGGTGTCGGTGGAAACCTGCAACCAAAGGACCCATTCAATTTCTTCCCATCTATTCTTCAAGGATTTTAAGCTGAAACTGTGGAGAAGAAGAGGAGATAAAGGGAAGGCTTTCATATGGAGTGGATGCAACTCGAATCATCTACTCAGCATCTGAAGAGCAAAGAAGAGCTTGCGGGTGATGCTGGTGACACTCACCCTACAAAATTTTTGGATGCCAGCATGACACTCGAAGCTAAGAGATTCCTGTGGATAGAACTCCACACTGAAGCAAATGGAGATTCGGACTTCCTATCCGACTATAGGTGTTGGATGCATGCGGATGGAGAAGGCTGTTGGAAAAGAGATAACTACAAGTTCAAGAGAGCAGAGGATGAACTTGCGAAGAGACGTCTCAGAACTAACAAGACATTGTTGCGCAAGTGGGGTGACATACAGCAATGAGCTCGTGAAAAGACCAAGAAGGAGCAGATCTAGCAAAGACGTTATTCGGAGCAGTCTGAAGACAAATTGATCGTTGTAAACTTGTAGCATTGTACTTTGCGAAGTGTAACTCTTGTAAATCAATGATATCAATAAAATGCTCGTTTTCATTACAATACACTGTTGTCTCAAACAATATAACTGCCTAAACTCAAAATGCTAGATCACTACACTCCTTGTGTAAACAGAATTCTATCTACAGTTTTCTGAATTTTCATGGTAAAAGATTTAAAAATTTGAGGAAAATCATAACATAGGTATTTCTCATAGGTCTTTCTAACATAAAGTCGGAAGTAGAGTGTTTGAATGCTGAAACGAGGATTTTTTTCAAGCAAACCACTCTCTGCTAAATGCTGAGTCCAAGCTCTCAGCAAATTTCCGACTACTACTAAGTCTGAACTCTCAGTATAGACTCTTGAAATTTAAAGAATCAAGCAATCAAAAGAGTCTAGAAGAAATCCTGAATTCAAAGCTTTTAGCAAATATCCAGTGAGTGCAGAGTCCAAGCTCTTAGCAATTTGATATTAATTTCTATATTCGGCGATAGCAAACAAAAATCGGAAAAATGTTTACTGAGTCCAAGCTCTCAATAAAAGAAGACTCTTTGCTCTATTAGGATGAAAATTTTATTAAGAGTCTATTTTTTCTACTGAGTCCAAGCTCTCAGTAGAACCCCGAAGGCTGCTGAGTTCAAGTTCTCAGCAGATATCTGTATACAACTAAGCAAATTATCATAACATACTCTCATTCGCTTGAGAGGAAGAATGGTAATCTTCAACAAGATCATATCTAAGAAGATTCTCTCAATTCTCGGTTCACCTATGATAATGAGCTTTATGATATTAGAACCAAACGAAGATAGGTGGTCCATTCTGTCAGGCCATGACAGCTTTCTCGTTGGAGAGATATCTCCAAATTGAGAGGAAAAATGGTAATCTTCACAAAGATCATATCTAAGAAGATTCTATCAATTCTTGGTTCACCTTTGCTGATGAGCTTTCTGATATTAGAACCAAACGAAGATAGGTGGTCCATTCACTCAGGACATGACAACTTTATCGTTGGAGAGATATAATCTTGTCAAGTGGATCTAGAGATGGATATTCCTTAGTCACTAAGAATGGGAAACTCCTTTGGGTGTCGGTGGAAACGTGCATCCAAAGGACCCATTCAATTTCTTCCCATCTATTTTTCAAGGATTTTAAGCTGAAACTATGGAGAAGAAGAAGAGATCAAGGAAAGGCTTTCAGATGGAGTGGATGCAACTCGAATCATCTACTCAGTATCTGAAGAGCAAAGAAGAGCTTGCGGGTGATGCTGGTGACACTCACCATACAAAATTTATGGATGCCAGCATGACACTCGAAGCTAAGAGATTCATGCGAATAGCACTCCAAACTGAAGCAAATGGAGATTCAGACTTCATATCCGACTACAGGTGTTAGATGCATGCGGATGGAGAAGGCTGTTGGAAAAGAGATGTCTACAAGTTCAAGAGAGCAGAGGATGAACTTGCGAAGAGACATCTCAGAACCAACAAGACAATGTTGCGCAAGTGGGGTGACATACAACAATGAGCTCATGAAAAGACCAAGAAGGAGCAGATCTAGCAAAGACGTTATTCGGAGCAGTCTGAAGACAAATTGATCGTTGTAAACTTGTAGCATTGTATTTTGCAAAGTGTAACTCTTGTAAATCAATGATATCAATAAATAGCTCGTTTTGATTACAATACACTGTTGTCTCAAACAATATAACTGCCTAAACTCAAAATGCTAGATCACTACACTCCTTGTGTAAACAGAATTCTATCTACAGTTTTCTGATTTTTCATGGTAAAAGATTTAAAAATTTGAGGAAAATCATAACATAGGTATTTCTCATAGGTCTTTCCAACATAAAGTCGGAAGCAGAGTGTTTGAATGTTGAAACGAGGATTTTTTTCAAGCAAAACACTCTTTGCTAAATGCTGAGTCCAAGCTCTCAGCAAATTTCCGACTACTACTAAGTCTGAACTCTCAGTATAGACTCTTGAAATTTAAAGAATCAAGCAATCAAAAGAGTCTAGAAGAAATCCTGAATTCAAAGCTTTTAGCAAATATCCGGTGAGTGCAGAGTCCAAGCTGTTAGCAATTAGATATTAATTTCTATATTCGGCGATAGCAAACAAAAATCGGAAAAATGTTTACTGAGTCCAAGCTCTCAATAAAAGAAGACTCTTTGCTCAATTAGGATGAAAATTTTATTAAGAGTCTATTTTTTCTACTGAGTCCAAGCTCTCAGTAGAACCCCGAAGGCTGCTGAGTTCAAGTTCTCAGCAGATATCTGTATATAACTAAGCAAAATATCATAACATACTCTCATTCGCTTGAGAGGAAGAATGGTAATCTTCAACAAGATCATATTAAGAAGATTCTCTCAATTCTCGGTTCACCTATGATGATGAGCTTTTTGATATTAGAACCAAACGAAGATAGGCGGTCCATTCTATCAGGCCATGACAGCTTTATCGTTGGAGAGATATCTCCAAATTGAGAGGAAAAATTGTAATATTCCCAAAAATCATATCTAAGAAGTTTCTCTCAATTCTCGGTTCACCTTTGATGATGAGCTTTCTGATATTAGAACCAAACGAAGATAGGCGGTTCATTCTGTCAGGACATGACAACTTTCTCGTTGGAGAGATATAATCTTTTCAAGTGGATCTAGAGATGGATATTCCTTTGTCACCAAGAATGGGAAACTCCTTTGGGTGTCGGTGGAAACGTGCATCCAAAGGACCCATTCAAGTTCTTCCCATCTATTCTTCAAGGATTTTAAGCTGAAACTATGGAGAAGAAGAAGAGATCAAGGGAAGGCTTTCAGATGGAGTGGATGCAACTCGAATCATCTACTCAGTATCTGAAGAGCAAAGAAGAGCTTGCGGGTGATGCTGGTGACACTTACCATACAAAATTTATGGATGCTAGCATGACACTCGAAGCTAAGAGATTCATGCGAATAGCACTCCAAACTGAAGCAAATGGAGATTCAGACTTCCTATCCGACTATAGGTGTTAGATGTCTGCGGATGGAGAAGGCTGTTGGAAAAGAGATGTCTACAAGTTCAAGAGAGCAGAGGATGAACTTGCGAAGAGACTTCTCAGAACCAACAAGACATTGTTGCGCAATTGGGTTGACATACAACAATGAGCTCGTGAAAAGACCAAGAAGGAGCAGATCTAGCAAAGACGTTATTCAGAGCAGTCTTAAGACAAATTGATCGTTGTAAAATTGTAGCAATGTACTTTGCATAGTGTAACTCTTGTAAATCAATGATATCAATAAAATGCTCGTTTTGATTACAATACACTGTTGTCTCAAACAATATAACTGCCTAAACTCAAAATGCTAGATCACTACACTCCTTGTGTAAACAGAATTCTATCTACAGTTTTCTGATTTTTCATGGTAAAAGATTTAAAAGTTTTAGGAAAATCAGAACATAGGTATTTCTCATAGGTCTTTCCAACATAAAGTTGGAAGCAGAGTGTTTGATTGTTGAAACGAGTATTTTTTCAAGCAAACCACTCTCTGCTAATTGCTGAGTCATATCTCAGCAAATTTCTGACTATTACTAAGTCTGAACTCTCAGTATAGACTCTTGAACTTTAAAGAATCAAGGAATCAAAAGAGTCTAGAAAAAATGCTGAATTCAAAGCTTTTAGCAGATATCCGGTGAGTGCTGAGTCCAAGCTCTTAGCAATCTGATATTAATTTCTATATTCGGCGATAGCAAACAAAAATCGGAAAAAAGTTTACTGAGTCCAAGCTCTAAGTAAAGGAAGACTCTTTGCTCTATTAGGATTAAAATTTTATTAAGAGTCTATTTTTTCTACTGAGTCCAAGCTCTCAGTAGAACCCCGAAGGCTGCTGAGTTCGAGTTCTCAGCAGATATCTGTATACATCTAAGCAAATTATCATAACATACTCTCATTCGCTTGAGAGGAAGAATTGTAATCTTCACAAAGATCATATCTTAGAAGATTCTCTCAATTCTCGGTTCACCTTTGATGATGATCTTTCTGATAATAAAACCAAACGAAGATAGGCGGTCCATTCTATCAGGCCATGACAGCTTTCTCGTTGGAGAGATATCTCCAAATTCAGAGGAAGAATGGTAATCTTCACAAAGGTCATATCTAAGAAGAATCTCTAAATTCTCGGTTCACCTTTGATGATGAGCTTTCTGATATTAGAACCAAACGAAGATAGGCGGTCCATTCTGTCAGGCCATGACAGCGTTCTCGTTGGAGAGATATCTCCAAATTGAGAGGAAGAATGGTAGTCTTCACAAAGATCATATCTAAGAAGATTCTCTCAATTCTCGGTTCACCTTTTATGATGGGCTTTCTGATATTAGAACCAAACGAAGATAGGTGGTCCATTCTGTCAGGCTATGACAGCTTTCTCGTTGGAGAGATATAATCTTGTCTGGTGGATCTAAAGATGGATATTCCTTAGTCACCAAGAATGGGAAACTCCTTTGGGTGTCGGTGGAAACGTGCATCCAAAGTACCCATTCAATTTCTTCCCATCTATTCTTCAAGGATTTTAAATCCATCAATCTCCCACTTATACTCAAAGCATTATACATGTGCTTTCCAGAGTATAACGCGTCTAAACTAATCTATCTATTACATCAAACATTCTACGTAGATAGTTTTGCCCTCAACCCAAGGTTACGTACATGCATCTCGTAGACCTTCTGAGGTAGAGCCTTTGTGAATGGATCCGCTAGATTATTTCTTATATCAATCTTCTCTACTAGCACATCACCCCTTGCTACGATTTCTCGTATAATATGGTACTTCCTTTCAACGTGTTTTGTTTCTTTGTGAGTTCTTGGTTCCTTTGAATTAGCCACAGCTCCCGAATTATCACAGTATATTGTGATTGTCTAAGGCAGCTTAGGAATCACGTCCAACTCTAGAAGGAAGTTTCGAAACCATACCGCTTCTTTCGAAGCTTCAGAAGCTGCCACATACTCTTCTTCCATGGTGGAGTCCGCAATACACTTCTGCTTTTCACTCCTCCATGATATGGCCCCACCTCCCAATGTAAACACATAGCCAGAGGTGGACTTCTTTTCGTCTCGGTCTGCCTGGAAATCCGAATCAGTATAACCCACAGGGCACAACTGCTCACAGTGATAGACGAGATAAAAGTCTCTAGTCCTTTTCAAGTATTTTAGTATGTGCTTTGCTGCGGTCCAATGCGTCTGTCCAGGGTTAGACTGGTATCTCGCTACCATGCCTACAGCAAAGCAGATATTTGGCCTCGTACATAGCATTGCATAAATGAGGCTCCCCATGGCCGATGCATATGGCACATTCCTCATTTCATCTTTCTCCATTTGTGTCACTGGACACTAATCCTTGGAAAGATATATGCCATGTCTGAAGGGCAACAGACCTTTCTTGGCAGTTTGTATGCTGAAACGGGCAATCACAGTATCCACATATGATACTTGAGACAAGGTCAGCATCCTCTTATTGCGCTCCCGCAATACTTTTACCCCTAGGATGTATCCTGCCTCCCCAAGGTCCTTCATATGAAACTGCTCGGATAACCACCCCTTTATGCCCGACAATACTTCCACATTATCGCCAAATACGAGAATATCATCTACATAAAGTGCAAGGAACACCACGCTTCCGCCTACACTTAGACGGTACACGCAACTCTCGTTTGAGCATTGTGAAAATCCATAGGATTTAATCACTTCATCAAAACATAGATTCCATGACCGTGAAGCTTGTTTAAGTCCATACTGCGACTTCCTTAGCTTCCAGACCAAATGTTCTTCGCCCTTCTGCACATAACCTTCTGGCTGTTGCATATAGATGTCCCTACCTTCTTCAAGGTACCCGTTTAGAAATGCAGTTTTGACATCCATCTGCCAGATTTCTAGGTCCTTATGTGCTGCTATAGCTAAGAGTATACGAATGGACTTAAGCATGGCTACCGGTGAGAAGGTCTCGTCATAGTCTACACCTTCTTTCTGACTATAACCCTTTGCCACCAGCCCTGCTTTGAAAGCTGTAATTTCACCATTCACTCATTTCTTTCTTTTGTATACCCATTTGCACCCTATGGCTCGACAGCTATCTGACAAATTAGTTTTCTGGTATACATCCATAGCCGTAATGGATTCTATTTTGGAATCCATGGCAATCAGCCATTTGTCTGCATCTTTATCAGATTCTGCCTCGTCAAATGTCCAGGGATCGGTATCATCCAGTCTGTTGGTCCCTTATGATCAGAGTCGTCGTGGTTATAATAAAGTACACACACGAAGTGCAGCGGAATAGATTGTGTTTACTTGTATTTAGATTATTCTCAACTCTATGTTAGTTAATGTTTACTTAGGTTATCTTTTTCAGTTATACACTAGCAACATAGTCACTAGGTTTTAAAACATACTAGCTCGGAAAGCAGTAACATCAAGACAACACACAATTTATAATGGTTCGATCAAATGATCTGCATCCACTCCTTAGCCGAATCGCTAAGAATTTTACTAGAAAGTATACGGTGTACAAAGAGTTGCCTTTCCTGTTAAGCAATCAGTCGTCGATAGGTCTGTCTGCTTTACGAGTATCTTCCGATACTCCGGACTTTCCTGGTGTGCCTCCGGCTGAGTCAAGGGCGCACCTTCGTAAAACTCGCTTTCACCACTCGCATGGAAGAGTTTCAAGTTCCCTCCGAACTTTCGTGTGTTCTCGGCTTCAATGCCCGCCTTAATCAATTTCTTCACAAGAAATTAATTGCTGGATGCTTTCCTTAAAAAGAAAGTGATCCCAATGATTGAAGATTCTTGAATCAGTTAAAGAATCACTCAGAAGAGTGTTAGACGTGTAGTGAGACACTCAGAATGTTGAAGGTCTTTTGATATCTCTGGATTATACCTTCCAACTGGACTTCTCTCTTGCCTTTTTTGCTTTTTGGAATCTTTCATATTTCGAGTTTCGATTAGAGAGTGAGCAGCACCTGCATCTTCCTTTGACTTGCCTTTTATAGTTGTGTCCTCGAAGTTTGAGTCGGCAGATCCGTTTAGACACAACGGATCTTTCTCCTTAAATGCAGGTAGCTTTTTACTAACTTTTTTGCTTTTGCACAGGCTTTTCCGTCCTACTTCTGACATGGCTAATCGTCGCGTGTTGGTCAGAATGGCGGTGTAGCAGTTGTTCAGGTTTGCTTTGCTGAGCTTCTACTGGTACGGGATGCTGGATCTCTTTCAGCATACTTCTGGACTCAATGTGCAGCAAGTGCTTTGTCTGCTACTCTTACTTTGGTTTGCTAGCATCTTCAGCAGTTTAGGACGTGTTTGTCAAATGCTGACTCCTTAGCATTCTTTGATGTTTGCTGAGATACTTCCAAGCATCCTATTCAGCTCGCCACCACTCGAGGGGAAAGCGTAAGTGCTGAAGTCAATGATGAATAAGTTTTGTCACAGACTGCTGCGCAAGAAGGAAGCAGGTCTATAGTTGAACAAGGAATTAAGATTGACCAACTAGCTGCGCAAGGAGAAAGCCAGGTTGTTACAACTTTGGCAAAAACCGATTTGGTGACGGAAGGGGACCAAATCATGATTTCCAAACATGAAGACATGGCAGCAGATGAGAAGAATGCTGAACTTCAAAAGATGTGGTTACAACAGAAGGGATTCGTGAACTGAATCACGAAGTCCGTTTGCCAATGATCGTTAATTAAAATATCAAAATAAATTGCTATGCCTATGAGCAATCCTAGCATGCTCCTATATTATTATGCATAAGAAGGTTTATGCGGAATACCTGGATTGATTAAACCTGAAGAACGCGTGCGCGGAGATGCCTTTTGATCTATCCCACGCACAAAGATTTAATTTCCTAAAAAATTGAGGAAATTAATCTATGAAAATAATAACAATATTTTCGAAAAAACAAGGAGAGAGGGAGAAGAAAAATCCTCCTGATCTGATCTTCTGATCTATATCCCAACTCGATCTGAAAATCTGGTGAAGATTCTCTATCAGATCCCTTACCCTGTTCAGAAGCAGAATTTCCTCCTCGTTCTCTGATCTTAATCGATCACCACAGCTCCCAAAACCTGGTTTGCTGTGTGCAACTTATGATTTTGTGGTGTGTTGGGATCTGAGGAACTGAGGCCTATTTATAGGAAATTACTGGGCTCCTATTGGGCTTGAGTTTCATGGGCCTGACCAGGGACCAGAATGCAAATAGCAATTAAGTCCTATTAATTAATTAATTCCCATATTCAATCCAGAATATAATTAATTAATTAATATTGATTCATTCCACCAAAGAATCAATACTGTCCTACCTATTTGCTACCACGTTTTGAGGTACGGGTTGCATGGGCTCGGTATATCCCCACATTTAAGGTTACAGACATTTGTTAATTAATTTAAGTTCTGACAAGCTATTTAATTAATTAACATCTTATATTCCTGAATCAATCCACTCAAACCTTTTCACTTATGCTTGAACTTGATCAGCCTGCAGGACTTAGCATGACGATCCTTTTGAGCTGTTCAGGGAATGTCACCGTCCTATACTGGATGTGGTTACCTAGTTCCAGTGCCAGACAGTCATACACAAACTTCTATTACCCAAGATACAGATATACAAGCTCAACTAGAGCCTTTCACTGCAACTCAAAGTAATACACAATCTGCATATACTTTTGAACCTTCATTTAGGCTTAGGATCTCATCAAGCCATAGAGATCTAGATTCTTTTAATGTCGGATAAAAGAATCGATCTCGACTTAGGTCCTTATCAATGTGTGCCCCACACCAGCATACCCAGCCATCTAAGATAAGATGATTATTACTGCGTATGCTGCAACCTACACCGACAGTTTATCATGGAACTGTCACAACTGTGATAACTATTTATATCTCGCTAGGTCAAACGATCCATATGATCTACCGTGATCTTCTACACACCGTATGATCTCCCTATCGACGAGATAAGAGGATAATTGCGTTTGCGACACATGTTTGTTAATTCAGACAGGAGATGAACATACAACATTATTGATTCCCAGTATATTAACCAATCAGCCTTGTACATAATATACCAATCATAATGCTTTCAGTATATAAATCCATCAACAACAACCCCCAGGTAGATACACAAGTAGATGTTTAGCAAGCCATCACCACAGCAGAAAAGATGGAGATCACTTAGAGCATTGCTGAAGAAAGACCAATAGAAGCAGAAGCTACTACCTCCTTGGATGCTGAAACCCGAGCAAGACTGCAAGCAAATTTCACTGCGAGTGTGCGAGCGCAAAATGAGCAGTATCTACGTGCATTGGGAATGGATCCATCTACCGTTCCCGGATGGAACTCAGAAGCAGATACTATCTTCTTACTTGAAAGCATAATTGAGTCACTATGGCAGAGACGCATTCTCACCTAACCTCTTCCGAAGTCTTAGGTATATCGTTCAATGACATATCGAGTTCTGATGATGAAGAGAATACAGGAAACACTGGAGCTACCAAAGGGAGTGTGCTGCTTGTAGATGGTGAATTCATGTTTAGAGGAGAGACACTTAGAGTACCCATGGAAGGATTATTTGACAGGAGATTCAAAGCAAAAAGGATTGCTAAGTGGTGTCCTCCTGTCACTATGAGAGATGAGAAGAATGATGATCTCATCTCATTGGCAAAAGATATTTGTGTTTTTATTGAAGCTCACGTTGCTTCCGAGATTGAGAACACATATCCTACGGAATTACTGGGTGAGTCCTCTGATCTTGAATGGATGAGAATAGAGTTCAAGAGGTGGAGGATTTTCAACTATGGCACTAATATGTGTGTAAAATAACCTATTATTCGATGTTTATTTTGCAACCATATCATATGTTTTTCAATTGTTTTTGTCTTGTTTTCGTTTTTTGTGGTGTTTGAGTTGTGTAGGGTAATGTTTGAGCATATTACACTATTTTGGCTATGTTTTGGTGGAAAATCGACCAATCTGGGTTTCAAGTGTGTGAAAGATTGACCGGGATGAGGAGGGGAGCAGCAGGACGGATTTCAGAGCTGATGCTGGACCGAGGCAGTTTCAGATCGGTCCAGATTTTCCTCTATTCGGCTCATCTCGACCAATCCCTGCTTTGCTTGACCGATTTGGCCTGTTCAGAGCTAAATTTTGGTCGATCAAGTTCCAGACAGGGTGATCCTGAACGGGCTGGTGTGGAAGTTTTTTAGTTTATCCATCCCGAGCGATCCAATCTCAGACGGGGCGATCTCGGGGTCTGAGAACTTAGTATAAAATGTGGTAAAACGAAATTCAAAAAGGGAGATTCAGACTTTAGATAATAATTGAGCGGTTACTCTCTAGAATTCCACTTCTCACTCATTCTAAACCTCATCCTAGGAGGATCTAAGGCCATCCAATCTAATTGGAATAATGAAGATGATCAAGGCATAGATCAACAATAAATCCAAGCAATTGGGGGAAAATTTTCTTTTGTTATATCTTTGTAATGGATTTGTGCATTTTCTCTTTTCAATTGAATCAAGTTAAAGGTATGTCTAGCTAAATACCTTTGGATGTTGGTGGATTGAAACATTGAATCAATTTATTGTGAATGAATTGTATGTTTACCTCCATTCCTATGACTGCACTCACTTGAGTTTTTTTTTAAATCACATAGTGTAGGCAGTAACCAATTTTGTGTGTGTAAGATACCAAGATTGCAGCCAATACGAGGGTTGAGGTGTTGTGAAAAGTGTAGATGCATATAGGTTTTGATCCAATCCCTGTGCTGAGATTGCCTATAGGTCCATAACTTACGGTCTATTTGGAGTGGAATTAGGTGCTATAAGGTAACTGTTTGTGTATCTAATTTTCATCTACTCTTATCTTGCCGGTGCAGAGAGAGATAGGAAGTATAGTGTAGGTTGATCATCTATGAATGGATTAAATGATTGTTTGCATCTTTCAAACCAATCTCTTTGATTCAATGTGGATTTCTACCAATGTCCTTAGTTCATAATTGTTGAATTTAATACCTTGTGGATGATGTTTGCATTGCAAAAGTGTGGAAGAGTGAGAATGTTAATGATGAATGTCCAAATGATTCATGTTTTGATTTTAGTTTAGACTTGATACTTGATGTACTTACATTGCCTAGAATAGATATAAACTCATTGATTGTGTGTTTCCTAGCTATTAGCCTTTGCATAAGTATCCCGATACTCTAGTGGGCAAAGGAAGAAGTACTCGGAATGATATTTTATTCTTGCATTGCATTAGGAATTCTATCAAGTTTTTAGTGTGATCAAGTTTTTGGTGCCATTGTCGGGGACATTATTAAGTAGGCTACTAGATATTGGAGGAAGTGTGAAGCTTGTAGGCTAGGTGTTTGTGTTTTTGTTTAAGTTGTTAATTTCTTTGTTTAAACTTGTTTTGTTGTTGGTTTGAGAGTGGAGCTGTTGCATTTTGTAGGTGTTCCATGTTAACAAGATCCAAGGCTCAGTTGCTTGAAGAGCAAAAGTTTCGACAATGGTTTGAAGAAGTTGAGATTAAGTTCGAGATGGAAAATTGGCATGAAGATACGGGGAGGATAGATGAACTTGAGAGGCAACTTGAGGAGATGAGAGCTACAGCTCGTACAAATGATTCAAGGAAATCAATATGGTGGCCATGCTACGGATGATCCTAATGCCCATATCTCGCGGTTTCTTTAGATTACTAACACTATAAAGATCAACCAAGTACCTCAAGATCATATCCGGTTGAGGTTGTTCTCATTTTCACTAAGAGATGGGGTTAGGCATTGGTTTGAGGGCATTGACAAGTCGAGCATCAATACTTGGGAGGAGCTTTGGGAAAAGTCCATATTCAAGTTCTTTCCTTCGAGTCTTACATTGAAAAGGTGAGCCGATATAACATTCTTTGGGCAGAGGTATGATGAGCCCTTGTACGAGGCTTGGGACCATTTTCATGAAATACTCCAACAATGTCCGAGGCATGGATTATCTCAAAACAATCAATTATGTCAGTTTTACGAGGGTCTCAATTATGAGACTAAGGTAATGATGAATGCTTCCTCGGGGGGTTTGTTCCTCGACCTAGAGGAAAACGAGGCTTGGTGATCCATAGAAAAGATGGCGGAGAATAGCTACTAGTGGCCAAAGGAGAGGAAAGATTATAAGACCATGAAATCGGTAAATGAGTTAAAGGAAAACGACAAGTTGAAGGAGCAAATCTCATTGTTGCAAAAGCAATTGGCAATGCTTACTATCTCGAGTGAAAGAAGGGATGAGATGGTGATGATGAAAAGAGATGAGATGTACCCGGAGAATGTCAACTTTGTCAACCAAAGGATGGGGTACAACAACAATAATCGTGTTCCCTACAATCAATTGGGTAATATGTACTACCACCCATCCAATCGGTTCCACCATAATTTGTCATATGCTAATCAACATAATGCCTTGAATCCTCCAATGCAATTGGAGAATGAGGGAAGTAGTGGCCAAGGAGGATATATGGGAGGAGGAGTTACTAGGCATGACAATCATGAGCCTAGGAGGAAACCAAATGATGAAATTGAGAAGAAGTTTGAGAAATATAATGGGTTGCTAGGTGAGATACAACTCAAAATTTCATCAATTGCCAAGCAAATAAGTGGTAAACATCACACCGGGAAATTTCCTAGTGATACGGAGATAACCCAAAAGAAGAGTTGCAACGTGGTGAATGAAGGAGGTGAAGAAGAAATAGGTGTGGTGATGACTAGAAAGGTTGATGAAGTGGAAATTGAATTAGAATGTGAGGTTGTAGATGGAGAACAGTTGGCAAAAAGTGAAAAGGAGAATGAGGAGAGTGTGCTTCACAAAGAAGAAGTCAAGTACTTTGACTACATTCGAAAAGGTGATATAGAAATGCCACTCCCGGAAGAAATTCACTGAGTTTCGGTGCTTGATGAACTTATTGATTATGAGTTAAATTCGGGGAGTTAATTGCATGAAGAAGAATTGATGGAAGATGAAAATAGTGAAGGAAATGGAGCTAGAGGAATGAGAAAGATTGCCAATACGAAAGACGATCCAGGGAGCTTTGTTATAAGTTGTAAAATTGGGACTACTCAAGTTGGCAAGGCTTTGTGCAACACCGGAGCGAGCATAAACGTGATGTCTTGGGATTTGTACAAGAAATTGAATGTTGGAGTGATGAAACCCACGAGCTATGTTCTCCAAATGTCTAATCATGCCATATTTTGCCCAGGGGGATTGTGAAGGATGTGAATGTGAAGGTCATAGATTTTATTTTCCCGAGGGATTTCTTAGTTGTGGACATGAAAAATAAGGGTTGAATCCAGTTGATATTTGGAAGGCCATTCTTGCATACGGTTGATGCTTTATTTGATTTGAAAAATAAATAGCTTATTTTCCAATGTTAAGGAAAAGAAGTAGTTTTCTCATTTCCTCCTAAGAATGTAGATGTTGAGAAGGAAGGAAAGAAAAAATGTGGGTTGAAAAAGGCATTGGAGTGAAGAGAATAAATGAAGGTGATGAGCAAAGGTTGTCTATGAGGGGTGGAGGCAATGAAGAACATATTGATCTGGGAGATTATTTGGAGCAAGAGCGAGGAAGGATAAAGAAAGCTTGAGTTGAGGATGGTCCGCCCCAAAGTGCACAGAGGAAGTTGACCTTTCCGGACGAGCATCATATGGAGTAAGGTATGAGCTTCGATTCTTCTCCTTGTGACAATGATTGAAGATGAAAAGGTAAAAGTCAAGTTATTGACTATAAAGAAGCCTTTGTTGGGAGGCAACCAAATCTTTAATTGCTTTTGGTATTTTGGTTTTTGGAATAAGTGTATTAATTGATTAGTTTTATTAATTTTGGTTGTTTTGATGATAGTGGACAGAGGATATTTGATCCGTGGATGTTTTGCAAACTTACATGTTTTTTGGATGAAGAATTGAGATTTGGGGGAAGTGCAAACTCGAAATGGTGCTGAAAGATCGAAGAAAGAATGCTGGGAACTTGAAAAACAGGGGGAAATCTCACTCCAGATCGATTTGGATCGCCCCGGCTCAGGCAGGATCGATCGAACCTAACCTTTGCTACTGTGGGATCGGGCGTGATCATTTGAATTTAAAAAAAGTTTTTGCTAGTTAGGGCACCAGATCGGCCGATCTGAAGCAGGATCGGTCGATCTTGATCTGGCATTACATTTTTGGATCGGGCAGAGCCTCTAATTGATAGATCCTGCTTCAGACCAGTCAATCCCTGCGCAATTTAAAAGAGGAAATTATGGCCCATTTCGCCCCATCTCTAGTTCTTTCGAAATCCTACTCTCCGAAATTTAAATTCTTGCATCATTACTCAATTTCTTGTGAATCTTACCCTCTATTGTTGCTAATGGCTAGCAAGATGTTTTGTGGGAGTTCCTCTTCTTCAGCCATTCGCCGTCCATCTAACTTCGATGATGAAGAGTATCAATGTTTCAAAAACCTTGTAGAGAGGAACGTGGTTGGCACTAGATATTTTTGCAGGGATACATTGGCGACTTTGGGTTTAAAGGAGGACGTCTGGAACCTTCTTACCACGATGGGATGGAAGAAGTTTTTGACTGCAAATTGGGAAGCTTACATGGAACTAACGAAAGAATTCATGACTTATGTGACTGTCAGGAAAGGGTAAACAACAATCCTGTCTCCGTGAAGTTCAAAATTAGAGGTAATTAATTCTTATTGAGAAGGCGTAAAATTGATGCTATTTTTGGTTGTGATGAATACTCCATGTTTATTCCTGATGAACTTAATCTTGCTCAATTCTTGGAGTCGATTTCTGGGATAAAAACTGAAGGTGTTCTTTGTATAAAGTCTTGCAAGTCATCTTCCATTAGAAATCATGTGCTCAAGTACATTCATAAGGTGATAGGGGGGTCGGTTTGTGGTCGTCATGAGTCTGGCAATATGATTCTTTCAGAGGTATATTTTCTGTTTGCTATGATGAATGGGATAAAGTTCTCAATAGATGGATTGTTGATGGATGGCTGGAGTAGTATTTATCATTTGAAGACACCATCTATTTGTGTTGGTGGTATGTCAACTCCAATTTTTGAAGCCTTTGGTATTAAGTTATCAGGTGTTTTTTCTCCTAGATTGCCTATTGATACAACTTCATTGGTTGCTGGAAAGTTTTTGGTTCCTTTTTTTTTTTGAATAAGTGTACATTAATCTTTAAACTCATCGACCCACTCATAAACCCAGATGTCCCCCTGGGAGCTCAAACCTGTGACCTTTCAATCACAGGAAAGGTGCTTTAACCACTACACCCCGAGCGAAGGTCATTGAATTGCCCCATGTTGAACTAACTGAGGTTGATAATTTGGAGGATACATCCAACTGGTTGATGGACTTTGAGGCTCATTTGGGATTTGTTGGGGTTTTGTCGAGTCCTGGGTTAGCCAAGGAGCAGCATTCCGGAGTACAAAGAGCTGGAACAAGTTCGCAGCCACCACCACCACCTCCACCACCTGTTGACGATTGGCAGCAGCAAATGTTCGCAATGATGCAACAAGCTACTAACTCGGTTAAAGCTTTCTCTATTTCTATGCAGGACGTCGATCAGAAGATTGATAAGGTCCAGGGGATGTCCAGGAGTTACAGCACCGCCTTCCCATACCATACTGCCGTAGTCGTGACTGGTCACCATAGTCCGAGAGGAGTGATGTTGCACCGTCTACCTTATTGTGAACTTAGTCTCACTTGACTAAGTTTGGGGGGATGTGCCAGTTTCCGGTGCTTTGGTTTACTCTTCTCTCCCTCCTACTCCTTTATCTTTAGTGTTTAGTTTTAGTTTGCTCGATGTTTTCCCTCAAGAGATTCGATTTGGTTGTATTGATATTGATATTCTACATTTTTATGTTTTGGATGGATGCTTTATGGTTTTATCTTTTGGAATGAATGTGAATGCATGAATTGGTTATTCATGTTCATGTTGGATAGTGGATTGATTGGTTGTGCTAGTGGAGCAATATTTGAAGTTTTTAGATTGTGGATTGTGGATTGTTGGTGGAAAGAGGTTTTGAATGAGGCTAATTTTGGTTTTAAGTGCTTAGATGTTGGGAGGAATTATAGTGAGATGTTTTGAGGGAGATTTTGGAATTGGTGGAAATGAGCTTATGTTGTTATGAATTATGCTCAAATTGGTGGTGTTTATGTTTATGTTCAGTAGGTATCATAAGGCAAATGGAGAAGCGGTTGGATCGTAGATGTCGATGAGTAACGCATTCTATTGTTTCTATGCCATTTAGATCTGATTGCATAATTAGTTGTTATTAGGTTGTTGGTGTGTGTTGTTTGATTGTGTGAATGTTGAACCCAAACTTGGCTCGATACTTACTCATGATTTGCTAGTGAAGTTTGAAGTTTACCTTAACCAATGATATGGCGGAGTCTTTGACATCAAAGCATGCCTAGATTTAACTTTTCAATTGCCGAGTTTTGTGAATGGTTAATGTTTTAGACTTAACAAAAAGCCATGAGAATTGAGCCTTGACATTGTCATATTTTTTCGCTTGTGAGAGGCAAGTTTGAAAGCGAGAAATCTAGAACTTGCATTTATTCTCGTTCTATTAGCATGAGCATGTAACTAGAAAATGATATTAGGCCATCAATTCCTAGACCTACCTTGCACATCAGGAGTATAAGGTGTTTAATTTGATCATCATTTGCCTTTCTTACCTTTGTTTCCCATAATTGAGCCTTATTGGAGAATATTTCATGATATGATTAGGACAAAGTTTGGGGGAATGAGAGTTTGAGGGTGAATACGGTGTTGTGAGCTTGGGTTGGGAGTTGTTTGGTTCTTTTGGTTGGTTGAATCCCAATTGATGAGGCTAGAATTTGGAAGGTTGAAATTTTGGATTGAAAAGTTGGAAGGAAGGGTGCAATCATAAAAAATGAGCACCATAAAAAATTTTGGGCAAAAAAGAGAAAATAAGAGAAAGAATAAGAAAGAAAGAAAAAATGAACATGCGAAGGGCATGAGAAAAATAAAGAAGAAAAGAAAAGAAAAAAATGGAAAATAATGGAGAAGAGAAAAGTTTCGGGATTAGTGGTTCGAAGTTAATAATTGGGGGGGTTTTGGGAAATTGAGGAGTTTAACTACTTTAGCCCAAAACCACCTACGTTTTAGTTAACCACGTTATAACATAAACAAAGACCTTCTTGATTCTAGGAGCTAGCTCATTGTAGTATAGTGGTGAGAATGAATGCAAGCTTATGGAAATCGAGCTTGAAAATTTCGTGCTTGTGAGAATGGTCCCTAAACACGTAAGGGAGTGCACTTCATTATTTATATGCAATTTGTTGAGTGGATTGTGTCTTTAGCATTAACCGTGTCATAGAGTTAGGTGATAATTTCGTTTGACTAGGGCAAGCTAATATGGATTAGATGAGCTATGAGGTATTGCACGAGGTAGAATGATAGCTTGGCTTTGTTTTGGTTGAGGACAATCAAAGGTTCAAGTTTGGGGGATTATGATATGCGTGTAAAATGACCTATTATTCCATATGTGTGCATGCTTGTTTGTGTTTATTTTACACCCATATCATATGTTTTTCGATTGTTTTTGTCTTGTTTTCATATTTTGTGGTGTTTGAGTTGTGTAGGGTAATGTCCGAGCATATTTCACCATTTTTTGCTATGTTTTGGTGGAAAATCAACTGATCTGGGTTTTAAGTGTGTGGAAGATCGACCGGGATGAGCAGGGGAGTAGCAGGACTAATTTCAGAGTTGATGCTCTACTGAGACAGTTTCAGATCGGTCTAGATTTGCCTCTGTTCGACTCATCTCGATCGATCCCTACTTTGCTCGCAAACTGCACTACGAAGACCACACAATTATGATGGCCATGATGGATCTCAATTATTGGTGAAGTGAAGAGGAATGAGCAGACGACTAGATGGATCAGACATCCAAGCGACAGTATACGGAGAAGCAGGTTGCAGCCAGACTGCAAAAGATTAAGGCAAATAGAAGATTGTTCATTGCCACCATCCGAGTATGCTTCTGAAGATTCTCAACCATTCACTCAGCACTTCAAATCCCCAGCCACAAGAAGACTGATGGCCGCAGCCGCTGAGTTGAAAAACAAGCTAGTAGAAGAAGAAATTGCACGAAAGAAAGAAGAGGATCGGAGGAAGATGTTGGAGTTCAAGGAGCGCATCCTTACTTAATTGGCAAACAAGTCATTCAGAATGTTTAGCATAAGGCTTTCTTCTCCCACCAATGTTGAAGAAGAAAGAGCTCGGGAGACTGAATCTGCCACAACTATCAATACTGTTCAATCATCCACTTCATCACAGACACTGGCCACCACTACCACCATGCCTACTGCCCAGAATCAGATTGTGCTATCGGAGGTAGGAAGGAGCATTGGAGAGCACATTGGAGAGCACATTGTGCCGATCGTGCAAACAGAAGTCCAAAATCAGGTGATCAAGGCAAAGGAAAAACTGCACAACACTCTGCAAGACAAATTTGAGACCTACTCAACAAACCTTTTTGCTACGATCAAAGAGGGGGAAGAGAAGAGGTTAGCAGAGGAGGCAGAGAGACTAAAAGAACAAGAAAATAGGATTTGATGCCTTGAAGCTAGAAGAAAACAAGAAGATGACTTGAGAAGGCAACAAGAAGAAGAAGAGAGTGAAGAACGAAGAAGGATTGAAGAGAAGGAGAGAATCAAAAGAAAAGTGAGAAAGGTTGTTCTCGACAACTTCATGAAGGTAACGCTTGAGACTTTCAAGACTATGAAGAAGACCAACGTCGGTTCTTCAAGTGCAAGAAATGCCGATGATTCAGACTCCTCAACGACCAAAAAGTAATCTCTCTAAACCTTATAAGTCTTCTAGCCAAAAACAAGATTTTTTTTATTTGGGTAGTTGTTTCCTGTACCTTATGGTATGATATCTTAAATAGAAACTAACCTAGGTTGAAGATATCATCTTATTGTCCAACACTGATCTGATTGAACTAGCTGCAATTACATACTAAGTGTAATCAGCAAACTACGTGGATTGATGTTGTGTGTGTGATATGTTTTGGTATGATTGTTTGACATGTGTGTGTGAATGTGCTACGTGCTTATCTGAGAAATGATTTGGAAGCCATTCACTTGAAGCAAAACATATAATCGAGCAATACCCTTGATATTTTGAGAGGGAACATTTAGGAACCGTACTAAGTCTAAGGGAGTTGACATGTTGAGAATAGATTTGATAGGAAAACCTTGTAATATCAGTAATCAACTTTCCCATGATCAGTTAGTATTGATGCTAAGGATTGATGCTTTGATCGCACAAAAAATGGGGAAATTGTTAGGAATATTGTTAGATTTATTAAAACCCCTTTTGTTGTTAATGATTATTTATTATGTTTTGTTGCACCAAAGCTCAAGCCGATGTAGTGTCTAGAAATTTAGTATCGAGTCGTAATGTAAAAGTCCTGTATAGGTCATTTATACTAGAGTTGTAATAGAACTAGAAAAGAAGAATCAAGAATGCTGAAGGAATTAATAGACTTGATGATTTCTGAAGATTGCTGAAGAAGCTAGTAAAGGCTAACAAACATGGAGGAATACTGAACAAGAGAAAGCTGAAGCAGTAACAACAGCATGTTGCGAAGATCTTAGCAAGTCTGCTGAGACATCAGCTGAATACCAACCGCCAACAAACACTCAACAGCAATCAAGGAAGATACAAGTCGCAAATTAGAAGGTTGAAAATAACAAGGAAACCTGACGAATCAAAGAATAGAATATTCAACAGACGCAACGGAGGTTTCAAGTTCAAAGTGAAAGATCCGTTCTGACAAAGATGGCTACAAATAGGAGCTACGCCAATCGAAAACAGAGGAGACTTGAAGAGTCTCTGTACGCTGCAGAAAAGGAAGAACAGAGATTGGCGAGCAATACCTTTGAGTCTAACAGATAAGATTCAAACGGTTGTTTGAATCGTCACCTATAAATAGGTGCCTTCCTAAAATGATTCAAAGGTTCACAAAATTCTATTCAAAGAGAAAAAAGTGAAGATCCAAACATTCTCTACACTACGCGAACTCATCCTAGCTAGTACATACTTGAAGATTTTTCACAAGCTATCATACTTAAAGCTCGAGGCCTTTGAAGTTTAACTTTTATAGGATGATATTGGGATTCCTTCTTTTCTTAGAAAGAATCTAGTAGTCACCTTGCCGAGCAAGCGTGATTATTACGGGCATCGCCAACACAAGGATAGGTTCTGGGAAGAACTATAAAACTCCCAACAGTCGATGTCCAAGGAGAAAGGAGGTTTGTCCTCACTCAACGGAGCGATGAGGTGAAGATTGAAGACTAAGGTGCTTGAAGGTGCGCAGTTGACCAGACAAAGGAGCTGCTCAACATTAAAGATCTGGCTGGACCTTGTATTGAATCGTTTAGTGAATTTTCAGTCAGAGTACTGAAGGGTGGACGTAAAATAGTTGTTCGAACCACTATAAATCCTTGTGTCTCCTTTACTATTTTATTTCGTTATTTTGTATACGTGCATACCTGAAACTCAACACATCAAGTGTTGTAGTATAATCTACAATTAATTTAATGAATATTGGAGCTAAAACACATTTGATAAACACTTTATAAGTCTAGACCTTAGAAAGGTAAGTGCAAGACATTATTAATACTTTCGCTGCATATAAAACACTCTGATTGGGGACCAATACTTAGAACATTTATAGGTGCACCTACGATCTATTGCTTGTCGATGAATGCCCCGTCCACCGATTCACAATCATACTCGCCTAGTCCTTGTTTGATTCCTCGCTTCCCAGCTCCTCAGAGTGTAGGCACACCGTATTTTTAGTTCCCCCGTGAACTATCTCTTTTGACGCAAGTTGCCCGTAAGAGTCAGAATAGGATGTACTTGACTATTACTATTTTTCTAGGAGAGAAAAACTATCAAATAGTAACTCAAGAATACTGTGATTCTTAGTCTCATGTTCACTTAGAGACACACGGAAATCTCAATAGCCTCGAAAGTGAGCTCACCCTATTAAGCTTCAGACTTTTGGGAAGACTTCACAGATCATATAGAATCTTGTTAGTTCATCTGTGAGTACGTCGGTATATGTAGTCGTTGAATTTTTTTGGGTAACCTTCTTCTTTGTTGATTTTTCTGGTATTTATACCCAAGACGTTGAAAGTTTGAATTTAAGACATGTTAGAGACAAAATGGAGGTTGTCCAATCCAATGTCTCTATTGGTTGTAGCATTTGGCGGGTAGGTGTACTTTTTGCAGAAGGTCTACACCTTTTTTTTGCCATTTTCTTACTTTTACATTGACGGTTCGTCGTTTGTTAGAATGGCAGTATTTTTCCAGTATGAGGAATCCCGAACTGAACTTCCTACGTAGCAAAACATAATGTTTCGTGCTTGCACACTTTAAGGCTTCTCCAATCCTTAAAGCTTGTTCTTCTCCAGTATATTCTTCTTGCGATTCCTCTCTTCCTCATATGTTGGGACCTAGACTAGGAAGTCTATGCTGATGTTTTCATACTTGCATCTCCATGCTGATGAGGTCATCCCATGAATTATACTTAGTCCCATGCTTCTTAATATGGTTTAAGTGATTGAACCATACTATAAAGGATTCGTACTTGACAAAATCCATACTCCGCTACACTCTTTTTCTTCCAGGATTGTAAGGTATATTGCGTTCTTCTAGCTTGTTTGAGTCTTTTGCGCGTAGTAAAGTTTTGAACATTCTTCTTTCCATATTTGTATTAGCTTACAACTCGATAAAGAACCTATACAGGACTTTAAATTTTTCTCCTTAGTTGAAAACTAACTAAGATGACTTTTACAATCTCTGAACCACCAAAACATAAAAAGGAATGATATTTCCATGAAATTTTCTAATAGTTAGCATCTTATTATTGGGTGTGTCCACATATTAAATAACCAATTTTATTTATTTAATTTAGGAATTCAAATTTAATAAATTCCTAGAATTTAAATAATTTGATATTTAAATTTTATATTACATGTTGTGTTTACAAGATTAAGATCCTTTTCTCCCATTTTCGTGATCCATTCTCATTTTATTATTAAAAATAGATTTATTTAATATTTTTACAATTTTAATTTATTATAATTTAGATTAATTCTATAAGTTCAAGCATAAAGTTTATCCCATCTAATTAGAATATACAATTGTAACACCCCTCACATATTTTAATGTAATTATAAGAATTTCAGGAATAATATATTTGCTTTTGGAATTAATTCGAGACTTCTTGCGATCAATGCATTTGGAATTAATTGATTGAGCATTTTTCCCAATTATCTCTAATTTAATTAAGGAATTAAATTTAACAATCGGTAAATTGTTTTATAGGGTGTTGATAAAATCTCTACACAACCCGACATTTTTATATCAGGATAAGATCGATCGATAAATCATGTAAATAAATTAGTATTACGTTCTTCCATAAAGATGAAGTAGAACTGAAATGAATTTATGTCAAAGTGACTGATGAGACAATCCATCGACTACCACTTCAACTTTTTATTTTTTATTTACTTACAAATTTTTCATCCCTCACATTATATAAATAGGAGGTTATATTCTTCCTTCACACCTTTCCTTTCTCTACACAAATTCCACCATCAATTTTTGGCAAAGCTCCAACGAGGTAGTTTTCTAGGTAAAAATGAGTTATTTAGGGATTCTAACCCCATTCTTTCTATTTCCAACCTCATTTTTTCCATTTTCCATTGTTTAGAGGTTGCGATAGAGCTAGAATCAAGTGATCATCAAGCCTACATGATCCTAGTATCTTAAAGGAGGTAAAACTTAACCCATAGTGGTTTATATTCGAGTTTAAGCATGTTTGCCTAATTTTCCCGAGAGGTTGTGATCGAGTGTAACTAGGCTTGTTCTTGAATTTTTGAGCACGTATGCATGCTTAGCATGATTAATATTGAGACTAGAACTCGTATGATGAGTTAAGAATCGATATTGTGATCATTTGGGTTATTTTTCAGATTTTGGCTCCATTTTGAAATGTTGACCATTTATTTTAATTCTATATTGTTTATGATGTTTATCATGCTTAGAACTACTCCCTCCGTCCCACGAAATTAGTCTCATTTGCCTTTTTGGTCCGTCCCATCTATTAGTCCCATTTCCTAAAATGGCAAACTTTTTTACACTC
The DNA here is from genome assembly GCA_026898455.1 of Plectranthus barbatus. NCBI lineage: Eukaryota > Viridiplantae > Streptophyta > Magnoliopsida > Lamiales > Lamiaceae > Plectranthus > Plectranthus barbatus. The sequence continues at coordinate 74,539 of JAPKLW010001006.1, read as the reverse complement.
ATCAATAAAATATTAATTCCACTACACTCACTAACATTGGTTATCGTGCCAAAACCAAATGGGACTAATTACATGGGACGGAGGGAGTATTTCTAGACTCGTTATATATATTTAGAAACTATTTGGTGTTGTTGGAAATCGATTGGACGACCTCGGATAATTGTTTGAGCCAAAAGCTCATTTATCACGCCGAAGAGAACTTCCCTCTATTTCAGTCAATGTGGGTTCATGGTGATCGACGTAGCTATTTCAGTCGAAAAAAATAAGTCGATCGACACAATGCTCTCTGCTGGATTTTTCATCCGTCAACCCTCCATTTCGATCGACATACTTCCATATTAGTCAACACAGTTCATGTATGTAGGGAGTAATGAACCGAATCATAGATCCATTAACCCGGACCATTGATGGATGTCAAAATAATTACCATTGGATGATACCAAACTTAGCATGCTCCTATGAATTTTATGCAATAGATTTTGGGTTACCTTTTCATTCTTAGAGTCTGAATCACAATCGCGTTGAATCCAAATCAGATTCCACCATGCGTATAAATTATATCTGCGAAATGAGAGATTAATATTTTGAAATATTATTTTCAAGATTTAATTGAAATAGAAAAGAGTAGAGGAATCTGATGTTCTCCAAATTAGGGCATCAGATCTGTATCCCTTGCTTCCAATTCAACTACTGATGAGGATTCCACACGATTACATAGTGCAGGATAGAGTCGAAATTTTTCCATCTCCCTCTACACAGTGGTGCCGACCCCTCTCTCTCACTCTAGGACTTCAATTGTTGTTTTGTGACTTATGAAATCTGAGGAGAGAATGGGCTATTTATAATACTATGGTTAAAATCTTAATGAGCTCCATTAAGCAATTATGTTAGGCCAGACCTGGGACCTAATGCAAATAATAAAGAGGGCATTTAAATTAATTAGTTTCCATGTCCACAACCCAGGACATGATTAATTAATTAATATTAATCCTTTTTCACCACATAATTAATATTGACATGACCCTTTATTACAACATTATGAGAACGGGATGCATTAACTTGATAAATTCTCAAATTTAAGGTTACTGGATATTCATTAATTAATTAGAGCTTCTGACATGTTTCACATAATTAATTAATATCTTATCATGAGAAGTGATAAGCTCATATTTACACTCACTTATCCATGTTTTTCTCCTTTGTTTCTGTGCAATTATATTAGGTTTTTAGTTATTTACGTACATGAGTGCATTATAGAGGATGTTATGGTTGTCATGCTAAGTTTTGAAGGTTTTTTAGGCTAAAAGTTAGGAAAATTTGAAAAAAGACGACTTTGACAGAGTTGTTGCTTTGATTGACCGAGTTGGGAGACTAGCCAAAAACCCGAAGCTGGACCTCTGTGTCGATTGACAAGGAGTATGTCAATCGACACGGAGGTTGGATGCCAATCAAAGGCAAGATAGGAGAAGGGCTTGACATGTTTGCATGCATGCCGTTCGACATGCATCGTATCGATCGACACGGAGGTCGAACAAGGGTGGATCGAAATGGAAGTGAAGATGAAATTGACACAATGCATGTGTGTTGATCGACACTCTGTATGTCGATCGACACAAAAGCCGGAGATGGAAAAATCACCCCGTTTGATTATTTTTGATATTTTAGCCCAATGCCCTATTTAAATGTTTTCACTCCTCTATAAATACTCCTTTAGGGCACAAAAATCATCTTTATTATCATTATTCAAACTTAGAATACTATTGCATTGGAGTTTTTCCAAGAGTATGAAGGTTCCTCTTCATTTTGTAATTATATCCACGTTTAGTGGATAGAAACCCTAATAGGTTCTAGGGTTTTGATAACCTTTTTTGATGCATGTTTAAATGATTCAACTCAATAACATGGTTTAATTTCCTAAACTTAATTGATCGAATTAGATTTAAAGAAGGATCGATAGATGAATTTGAATCTAGATATGTAGTTATTAATTGATGGACCGAAAGGTGAAAAGTGGTAATAGGAAGAGGAAACTAAATGCAATTGTTTTTTGTCTCACAAAGAAGATTCAATTTGTAGGAAAATTAGATAATTATCGAGATTAACTAATATTGTGTACTTGAGACCGAAAGGAGATAGTTTGATATTACTAATCTAGGGTTTAATTGTCTAACCAAGGAATTTAATCCATTTGAATCTAAATTAATCCCCCATTGCTGAGTTGATGTATTTTGCATTATTGATGATTTGATTATCTGCCCTAGAATTTGTATCTTTAATTATTATTTTTCAAAACCCTATACTTTTCTGCATTGTCATCTTTAAATTCAAAACCAAAGTCCTTATTCAATTTACTCAAACATATATGATTTGAAAACTATGGCTAGTACATAGGATAGTCTCGTTACTTAGCCCCTATGGATTCGACAACCTTCGAGTTTACAAATTTATTTGCATCACTATATTATAATTTATCTGGTTATTTTACCGGTGATCAAGCAGTAACACTCAAACATTATCATCTGTGCTTGAACTTAACCAGCCTGCTGGACTTTAACACGACGAACCTTATTGAGCTCAATAGGGAATGCCCCCATCCTATTACTCGGATATGGTAACCTAACTCCAGTCATTAGAACATTCTACACAAGTTGTTGTTACCCAATATGCGGGTATACGAGCACGTTACTTAGGCTCTCTACCATAGCAAGTCAAAGCAACAGTCAACCCATGCATACTCTAAATATTTATTAGGGTTTTGATTTAATCAAGCTACGAAAACTTATATTCTCTGAATTTAGACAGAAGAATACATGTCACTATGGTCCAATCAATATGCAACCGCACGTACCTGAATATCAAGTGATCAAGACAAATTACTTCTATCCAACTATGCTGCAGCATACACTGACTGATTTATCCTCCAGTTGTCTCTATTGTGATTACTATATTTATATCTCGCTAGGACAAGTGATCCATATGGTCTTCTGCGATCCACTACATGCCGTATGATTTCCCTATCAACAAGATAAGAGGATACAATTCCTCTCACTTGCAAGTATGTTTACAGATAGGAGATATAGTTGAATGTAAACACACTGTAATTATTGCTTTCAATATACAAAACTCAACAATGTCAACCTACAAACTTTAATTTCAATCGGCATAGAATTATTTTAAATAAAATATTCATACCAGTCAACATATTTGCATTTCGATCGACATATTTTCTTTTGATCGACATATGTTGATCGACAAAATTTGTGTCGATCGAAACAACCCTATTCTTCAATTATTTTGACATTATTTCATTTCTCGATCCAACTTATTTTCTATTTCGGTCGACATATCTAACATTGGTCGACACAAAGAGCAATTCTTCTCTTTCTTGCTCTATCTAAAACCCTTTGATTCGAACGAACATCGATTGATTGATCCGATCATTCATAACCTAAACTTTTCTTGAAGCCTATATTAAATTGAAATTGTTAAGCCTTAACATCAATGTTTTATCAGAATTCGATTTGTATCCAAGATTGAAACCTCTCTATTGTATCTCTTAACATGACACGAAGTCATCTTATTAGTTCTTATAGTCTTATTCAACTGAATCGAACAATGAGATTTATTTCTTGAATGACTCTTGTTATTGAAACATAAAAAAGATTTTGCCAAAGATGGATTCTTTCGTTCATTAAACCAAACTAATAAAACTATTCTTTCATATTGTCATATCTGAAGGCTCAAATTTGAAAAAGTCCATGAATAATGAGTATAGAATTCTTTAATATTTCAGATTAGATATTTTAATTTGTTGACCCTTGGGGACTTACTCAGATTCCTTATTTTTTATGAAAGGGCGAGGAGAGGATTGTTGATTAAGACTGACCTGCTATTAACCACACCAACTCAAGGTGGGCTTTCTTACCCCTTTATCTTGGGTTAAACTCAAATAAAATAATGTTTTCTATTCAAAGCAAACCAAACATGAAATGAATGATGTTTCCATTTTTACTATTTTGTCATTGCCTACTGTTTATGTTTGCTATTTGTCCACTTTGTGGGGGAACCCCACTTAGAGAATAACATCAAATGTATTAAATGTAGATGTTGGCTCTACATCCCGCGAGCCTTAACGATTGTGCTCTGGTAGTGAAAGAGATACCATGGGATAGTTCATTTTGATGCTGACATGCTTTGGGTCATCTCTTACTCAGACTAGCATTGCGACTGTGGTTAAAGGCCTCCTTCTAGTCAAATATGTTTTATCGTATATTGTTTAACTTTTGTAAAGAACATGCTCATATTCATAAAAAGATTTGGTGCCATGTGAGATTTTCAAACTTAAAACCCCATGTGCGACCGGTGTTAATGTGTTGGTCTCTGATCAGAGTCGTGTTAAGCAGTGGAACACTACTTAACAAATGCAACGGAATGTTCAAGTTAGCTTGCACTTAGTTTCTTTTTCAAATGTTTAGCTTAAGGTTGGAGTTAAGATTGTTTCAGATATACACTAGCAACTTGAGGTTGCTTGGTTTTAAATCAGAAAGCAGAAATAATAAAACAGTAATGAAAGACACGAGATTTATAGTGGTTCGATCCTTAAGATCTATGTCCTCTCCTCAGTTGAACACTGAGAATTTCACTAAAAAGATATATTAAAGTACAAGGATTCGCCGGTCACTAGTAGCAGGTGGTGAGCTTTCGAGCCAGCCACTACAAAGCTATCCTCCGTCACATCTATCTTTCAGCAGGTGCGGCTAAGTCAAGGGTGACACTTTCGTAAAACTTAACCTTGCTACAATGGAAGTTTTAAAGTTCCTTCTTAAACTCTTCTAGGGATTTGGCAACAGCCCGTCTTAGTCAATCTCTTTTCAGAGATGTGACAACTGGATGCTTCCTAGGATGGAAGTTATCCCAATGATTGATCCTTGAATAAAGTCGAGGAATCTCCTCTTGAATGCAGTGTTAGATATTCAATATGTGACACTTGCTGTTGAGAGCTTTGAGATTCTTCTTGTCTCTTTAACGTGCTCTCAATCGACTACATTTTTGCTTTTGTTCGCTTGTAAAGGTTATCTCACAATAATTGTCTTTCGCGTGTTGTAAGAGAAGTAGTAGTTGTAGTCGTGGGGATTCCTCCCTTGTTTGGACATCTCTTTTATATCTGGAGATTCAAACTTTGAATCTCCAGACCAATTAGACACAACGTCCACTTTGTCCAAAAGAGCCGTCTACTTTTACGTCCTTTCCGGCTTAGTACAATGCTTTTTACCTACTTCGGGAAGGATATTCATCCTTGGTTGTACCTTATGTCAGAACGGTAGTCTTAGCAAGAGTTGCTGAATATCTCCTTGCTTAGCATTCTTTCGGAGAATGCTGAGAGCATTCTGCTAAGTCTTTAGACCCTTCTGACTTCTGAGTGCTTCTAGCAATCTCTCTTCGTATCAAACTGCTGACTCCTCAGCACTTTGATCCTTGATTCCTAATTGCTACAACTTCTAGCAATCTTCTGTGTCGTAGCGAATGCTGACTCCTTCAGGATTCTGCTTTCTCTTTACTAATGACAGCTGATCAAGGTTCCTAGCAGTCGTGCTTCTCAGCATATGATTACTACCTCCTTAGCAGTCAATTATTCTCAGCACTTGACTACAGTCTTCTTAGCAGTCATTTCTGTCTGCTGACGTCTCTAGCCGCCAACATCTTCCTGACTACTGAGAATGCTCCTAGCACCTAGAATTTCCGAAGTTGCTTGGAATCTGATTTCCTTCGTTTCAATTGCTGAATCCTTCAACAATCTTCCACAAGCACTTCTAATCTATTACAACTCGAAATATATCCTAAACAGGACCTTACAAATGAGTTGCTAGACTATTCTAGATTTCAGCAATGATCCACCGAAATGACTAAGGCTTTGATTTAACAAAACCTTTACAATTTGATCTATAAGGGAGATTTTTTACATAAATCTAGGAATAATTCCCAACAATTTCCCCCTTTTTGGTGCGATCAAAGCCCACTATCAATTGCTGAATCTACGAAGGAAATTTTTTTTAGTTTACAAGAGAATCTATTACAAGTATCAGATCTAGTCTCGCTATATAGCTCAGAATTTAACCAACTTGATCCTAGCAAGGATTGGTTTCAATAAATTCCCCCTCAACAAAAGCTGGGAAATAATCTAGAATAAAAACAAGTAAAATGCTCCTTCGGAATATGCTAGCGAATCTAGCACCCAATTAATCAGCAAGCATTTACCACCAATCGCAAGACAGATAACTCACCATGCACATTCATATGACAATCCACATGCAATTTCATTGAAAACACGAATAGTGTATATCAATTAAGACACGCAAAAAGTTAGAAGTGGACAATGAGTAATTTTCTAAATCTGATTTAGTTTCATATATGGTTTGAGAGTTTACAAGTACAATGAAACCGAAAAAGACAAAAAGTTACAAAAAACTTGCTAACCCTTTCAAATACAGCTGCAAGAGTCAGGAGCTGGCTTATTCTTGTCATATCCATCAAATTTGTTCATTGCCATGTGCAAAAAATTATCATAGAGCGCTTTGTTCGCTTCTCGCTCAGCAGCCTCCCTTTCCAACTTCTTTAGAAAGTTTTTCATTTTCCATTTCAAGTTTTCTGAGCTTAAGTTCAATCTCCTATTTCTTCTGCTCTTCCTCGGCTAGCCTGCGCTCTTCTTACTTAGCAGCTATCTCTTCTTCTTCTTGCTTCCTCCTGGCAACTTCAGCAATTCGCCTTTCTTCCCCCTCTTTAATCGCCGCCAAAAAGGTAGTGGAGAAGGATTGAACACTTGACGTAATCTGCTGCTGGGATTCTGCTACATCGACCTTCATGACCTCCATGTCATGTTTTACTCCCGAAACTTCTCCTCTGACATCCACAACTTCCTTCCTTACATCGGTAACCTCCACAACCACTTTTTGAAGGAGAAATTGCAATACAACATTGACATAGGAGTGAAAGTCACTTAAGCTTACAGGTTGGGCATGTAATGAAGAATCTACTAGCACCAATTCTCTGCTCGCAGCAGACTCATGAGTATGGGCCTCGTGTTGTGCATCTTTTTCCATTGCCATAACAACTCCTTCATGTGCCTCGATGTATTTGGCCTCTTCTTCTATGCGCTCAGCTGCCTCTGTTCTCCAGGTCTCTTCCATGGCCCTAGCAAGTTCGGTTGTTCGTGTTTCTTCTACATCAGCAACACGCGAAGCCTTTATTACTTTTGAGATATCATCCTCCAGAAAATGAACAATCATTTTCTCCTCTATATTATGGCATACGACAAACTCTCGGCATTTGTTCTTCTCTAGTTCTTCTTGCTCTCTCTCAGCAGCCAGCCTAGCCAGCAGCCTTTCTATCTCTTAGCTTCATATGTGGCCTGTCGTCGTCTGTATTCAGCTGCAGCTCTGGCTTAGCACTTGGAAAGCTGAATGTGAGCATCCGAGTGGAAATCTGGAGCTAAATTTGATTTAGGCAATGATTGAGAGTCTGAAAACATGCGATGTACGCGGATTGCCAGCAGTCAAGCTTGGACTTGTTTATCGGTGAACTGCTTGGTGCAAGATGGCTGATCAATCCAGTCATTAGCCCATATCTCTTCCTCGTGCCAATAATTAAGTCCTCTCCAGGCCGCTAATAGCATCCGCTCTTCAAAGCATAACTCGTGCATGACATAGTCAAACATGTTCCACCATCTCAACTCACTACCTAACACCTTCCCTTCCTTGGTGTCCTCCTCCAATTCAGTAGAAAATATAGAAGAAATATCCCTCTCTATCTCAGCAGAGACAAACTCTTCAATTTTAGTAGCCCATTCAAAGAGGTCAGAGTTTACCTCGTAGTCAAAGGTGACTGGAGCACACCATTGCGCAATTCTTCTTAATTTGAATCGATGTCAAGGAAGTCCATTGAAAGGTATTCTTAGTGTCTGATTTGCGCCTGTGGGGATTTTGAGAAGAAATCGAGCATCAAAGACTTCATCGGATTCTCCATCTGAATCGGAGTCGGAATAACATGTGGTTATGAAGCTCTGGTCCTCCTCTGGTATCTGCTCTGGTATCTTCTCTGGCTCAGCAATGGTAGGAATGTCATTTTTGGGCCTCCCCTCAACATCTTGACCCTCAGCCACATCAACAGCAATGCTAGCCTCTTGCTCAGCATTCAAACCTGAGCTAGAACCTCCAACAAGCACATCTTGTCGTCCTTCAGGCTGAGCGCTACTGCTACCTCCTTGCACAGCAGTAGGCTCCCTTATGAAAAAGCCTCTCTGGCTTTGAGGACGTGCAGGAGCGTCGAACACTCTTTCTCCTAGCAATTTGTTAAGCTCTTTATCAGATAGAGCTTTTTTATCTAGCATAGGGGTGGGAATTTATGTGGTTTGCTTCTTTTTCCCTTTCCATAGCATAGCAGCCTCCCTAGCTACTAGCTCGTCAGCAGCTTTCCTAGCAGCAAGTTCTTCAGCAGCTTCCTTGACCTGCTCAAAGTTTCTGTCCCTTGCCTCAAATGTTATCCGATCCATTTCCTTCACAAATTCCTTCTTCTCCTTCTCCTTCTGGTTCCTCTTCCTTTTCCTATTCTTCTCCCTTACAACTTTTAATCGTTCAGAAAGTGGCTGAGCAGAGAGTGAACTTACCTTCTCTGGCTTAGAAACAGGCTGAGCAGATGAAGGTTTTTCAGAGGCTTTGACAAGTCTCCTTCTCCTCTGTGGCTTCTCAGGTGCATCAACATCTTATCTCTTCCTCTTTGGAATATCAAAAGGAATCTGGTCCAATTTTTCAGCAGGAAGCTCTCCGAGTTTCTTAATATATACGAGGTCTTGGAAGTACCTCTCTGTTTCAACTGCTTTCCAAGCCGCAGCAATCTCTTTAGAAATCAAAGGGATTGCATGCTCCAACTGTTAAATTGCTAAATCGGCTGGATCCTCATCATCCTCAGATGTGGGATTGTTGGGGTTGACATTTGATTTCCCATTGAGAACTCGTGGGCAAGAAGTGTCTGCTGGAGCTGGCTTCTTCTTGGTTTGAGGATTAAAATCAGTACGTAATAGTGTCTCACCCCTGTCAAGTTTGGACTTGTGGAAGTACATCTCAATGAACTTACTAACCATCAGCCCGAAGTTCACATTGGACATGAAGGTCCCCTCCTGCTTAATCTTCAAGTTCTTCTTTGCATGGTCCAACCATCGCTCAAAGAAAAATTCAGCCCAGTTCCCTTGAACTCCATCGACCAACGCCATCATCACGGCGTATTTCTTCGCAGACAGTTCGGAGTACGACCCGACGTCGTACTGGAACATTTTGATTACCAGATCAGTGAGGAGTCTGAAATCCTCCTAGAACTAATTGGTCGGTGTTGCCACCTTCCATGTAATCTCCTTCCTTGGACGGTCCATTCCCAAGTCAGGCTTCTTCCAAAGGTTCCACCTAGCCTCCATTTCCTCCATCTTGGTGACTTTGTAACTCACAATATGTTGGCCAGAGTTATGAAGTCCAAACTTCTGCTCGAGTACCTTAGCACTCACCGTGATGAGTGTTCCAAAAACAAAAGTCGTAAAAGAGTTAGAATCATCTTCTATAACTGCCCGTGCATAGAATTCAGAAACCATGTAAGGTCGAAACCTCAGAGGTTCAGCAGATAAATATTGTACCACCTGTTCCTTCGCTAGCGTATCCATCAACCAATCTGGAAAATTCAGAGCAGCAAGAGGCGTATAAAGGATTCAGTCCTTCATTACCTTTGTGGCTCTCTTCTGAGAATTTGAGAGACTAGATTGCTCCTTTTTCTTCACTAAGGTTACCAGACGAGCGTGTGGAATCTCGTCTTTGACATCTTCCTTTTTGACAATCAAAGTAAATTTGGGTAAGTGCCTTTCATGGATTGGCATGGCCGTAATAGGAGTCTGGGATATCAATAGAGGGCTCTCGGGAGGTGAATCGAACATTTGGGAGCTAGCGGGGGATTCATGATTGGTAGACATCATCGACAATTTAAGAGAATTTGAGGGAATAGATGATTGAATGCTTAGAAATCTAAGGATTCAAAGTTCTGAAGGTTTAAAAATTTGACGAAGTGCGGTTTAAATACCTTCTGAGTGACCGATCCAACGGTTGGGGAAACACCGCTTCAAATCCAATCGACGGTTCAGGAAATCTGAGATGCATTGTATGGAATCCCACGCCTGATGCACGTGTAATTCAACACACAAACCAAGTTAAATTTTCAATCCAAGGTTCTTTCGAATTCGCCCTATAGAATATTACATACTTGTTAGGGAAATGTTATAGCTAGGCAAACTAGTATCGTTGAATTTTTTTGTCTAAATTCCTAGTGCAAAATTTAACTAACTACATCCATACTTAAACAAACAATCAACTTCATTAAGCATAAAATGTAAATTCAAACAACACTTCAATTTGTAGTAACAATGGTAGAACAAGTCTCACAAGTTCTCAAATGAGGAAGAACGGATGTTGATAAGAACTTAGTTGTGATCCACTTGAGTTGAGCTATGATGCTAACATATTTAATTCCTAGAAGGATGGACTATTACCCTACACTAGACGACCCCCCAGTCACAGTGAATCGACCGTTGATGACACTAAGAACCTCAAACAGCTACGTTATCGGATCCTAGACCACTCCTAATAGCACTTAAATCATCATCTAATGCCCAATCTCCGCACAGGGATTGGATCAAGGAACACAAGAACTCACACTATTCACGACACTCCTTTCTGCGTGTTGGCTGCAAAATTTGTATCAATTAACACCTAGATTTGCTATTACCTACACCTAGGTGCATTTGAACAAGCTCTAGTGTGATTCAATCTCAAATAGGAAAGTAAACAAACATAATTCAAGCTAGTTTCTCACACATTCATTCAAATCAACATCCAAGGAGATTTAGAATTCCTTATCTCCAATGTTCAACATTACAATATTCAATTTAAAACCAAACATTACAAGAGATAAGTTTGAATGAATTCTTCCCCTAAATTGAGCACTTTGATCTTGATCTACCGACTTTGATCTTCAATTCCTCTCCAAGGATGGTGGATTAGTTCTTGCTCCTCTTGGATTAGGATGGAGTAAGGATGAGAGATAGAATTTGGGGTGAATTCTAGCTTGATCTAGTGAAAAATGGCAAAAAGTTGTCTTTAATCTCGAAAATTCCCCTTTTATAGGCGAGCAAACAGGGCCTTGGCTTGCTCGAGCCTCAGACGGCTTGCCCGGGATGGCTCAGTAACCATCAAAACTGCCAAAAACCATGATCTAGCTCAGCCGAGCCAGATTGGCTCGACCGAGCCTACCATCTGTTGGCAGGGCTCGACCGAGCCTACTCAGCTCGACTGAGCGAGCCTTCTATCCACATGGCCCAATCGAGCCTAGCTCCGCTCGGTCGAGCGATGTCTCTGAACTCCAGAAAATTCCCTTTCTGCTCCGCTCGGGAGAGCCTATCCTCCTTTGACTCCAAACTCGGACGATTTGCCTCCAAAACTCAACCAAAAGTGTCGTTTGATGCGTAAAGCTCAACCTACAACATTCCAAACACAAAAGCACGAAAACACAACAAAAGAACAACAAAAACATATGATATGAGAGTTAAATGTCGACAAACATGCACATTCACATACCGAAATGAAGGTCATTTTACGCACATATCATAATCCCCCAAACTTCAACCTTTGATTGTCCTCAATCAAAACAAAGTAAAGCAATCAATTATCCTCATGAAACTACCTCACAGCTCATCTTAATTACCTTAGCATGCCTTTATCAAATGAGATTATCACCTAACTTTGTGGCACGGTTAATGATAAGGACTTGAACCACTCATCAAATATGGAAAAAGAAACGAAACCACTCCCTCACGTGTTTAGGGATGATGAGAATCACTCAATCACAAGATATTGAGCTCAATTTCCATAGGCTTGCATCCATTCTCACCACTATACTATAATGAGATGGCTTCTAAAATCAAGAAGGTCTTTGTTTATGGTTATAAAGTGGCTTACTAAATGGTAGGTGGTTTTGGTCCAAAGTGACTAAACTTCTTGATCTCCCAAAACCCCCCAAACTTTTTTCCTTCTAACCACTTCAATACCCGAGGCTTATTTGTTTTCACAACACTTTTCTTTTTTTTTCCTTTTTCTTCTTCCTTTTCATCTCTTTTCTTTCCCTTTTTTTTTATATTTTCTAACACCATCATTCATGTAATTCATGGTATCTCTCTTTCTTCTTTTTTTTTTCACACATATGCACCAAATTTTTGATGGTGCCTCATTTTCCTCATTTCAAGGATTCAAATTAATCCTTTATTTAATAATATTCATGCCACAATATTTTTCAACCATTACAAATCCACTAAATTCCCGACCCAACTCAAAACACCGTATTCACCCTCATACACTTTCCCCCGAATTTTGTCTGAATAAGATCAAAGAATTATCTCCAAATAAGCTCAATCACGGGGGTCAAAGATATGAATGACAAAAATTGATCAAGTTATTCCACCTTATACTCCCGATGTGCAAGGTAGGACTAAGAATTGATGGCCTAATATCATTTTCTAGTTTCCAAACTCATGCTATATAGATAGAGAATAGATGCAAGTTCTAGATTTTTCACTCTTAATCTCGCCTCTCTCAAACGAACAAGATATGAAAATATCATGGCTCAAATACTCTCAGCTTTTTGTCAAGTCCAACACATTAACCACACACAAAACTCGGCAATTCAAAAGTAAGACTAAAACATGCATCGATATCAAGATTTCGCCCTATCATTGGTTGAGACAAAATTCAAGCTCCACTAAGTCAATCATGGTCCAATCTCAAGTTCTTATTTGGGTTCAACATACACACAAGCACACAACATCCTAACAATCTATATGCAATGAACAATTGACAAGAGAAATGATAGAATACGTTACCCATCGGTAGCCACGATCGAACCGTTCTCTCATGCCTTATTTGTACCTACTAAATCAACACAAACACCGCCAGACACTTGAGCATAAAACAAACCAATTAAGCTCTCATTTCCACCAAACTTTCCACAAACCATAATCAACAATGATAAAAAAATATCCACTAGCTCACCATACATACCAAACCATTCCACAATCCACTAACCATGCCAAATAGAAAGTATTAAATCATGTAAGCTCGCTAATAATCCATCAAAACATATCATAATCATAAAAAATTCAATCCACCTCCAAATCCAAAAAGTAGAATAGATCAAATCATTATACAACCCAATCGAAAATCAAATCATTATTCAATTTAAACAAACTAAACTAGAAAGCGAGGTAAAGATAGAGGAATAGAGTGAACCACATCACCGACAACCGACACTTCCCCCAAAACTTAGTCAAGTGAGACTAAGTTTGTAAAAAGGTAGGCGGTGAGGCATCACTCCATCCTAATCTGCGGTGGTTGGCTGGCTCTGCGGGACTGATACGGAATGGGGACACAGCGCTGCAGTTCTCGGACATCCTCCTGAACCTCATCCATCCTCTGATCAAATCTATTAAATCTAGTAGTGATGGAGGTCTGATCAGCAATGTGGCCTCCCTGGAAGGCAGAAAAATCACCATGTATAGCGGACATCCTCACATGTAAACCCTGCAAAGACAAAGGCAAAGAGTCAACAGTCTCGGCAGTCCTCTGCATCATCGACATCTTCTGCTGCTGCCACTCCTGTACTGGGGCTTGCTGGCGCTGCACGGGTGCACGGATGCTCGGACCAACGTCCTCTGCTTGGCCCATCTCTCTCAATCGTGCCAAGGAAGTGAAAGTTTCGTCTAAAGATAGAACTCCAACAAATGCCTGATGGTCCTCAAAATTGAGTAACCAGTTAGAGTGATCCTCCAAATCCTCAAATGTAGTCAATCCCTCACAAGGAAGTTCCAACACTCGATCCCCAAACTTATAAAAATAAAACTCTCCACGTGGATTAGGAACAAAAACCTCCCAGCCAATAAAGAATGCGTATCCAAATACACGGCTGGAGCAGAAGCACCCGACAAATGCACCCCTAGATGCTCAAAAATAGGAGTAATCATCCCGCCACTAAAAGTAGAGGCTTTGACATAGGAAACCCTACTACATCCATCCATCAATATAGCCCCAAGAGAAAACTTCATTCCTTTCATCATAGCATATAGCATATACAGCTCAAGAGTGATCACATTGCTAGGTTCATATACAATACACACCGAACTCCCCAGTAATTTTTGAATATATTGAATCACAGGATTCCTAATAGATGTAGCTCTACAATTCTTTATATTAAAACTTCTATCAAAACCCATCCCAGAAATTCTCTCCCAAAATTCTCCAATATTCACATTTTCAGGAATAAAAATCGAATCAACAGAACAACCCAAAATTGCATCAATTTGAGCCCGTTGAAAGAAATGCTCCTTACCTCGAATTCTAAACTTCATAGACAGAGGTAGTCCTCCAGCACCTTTCATGATTGTAACGGAGGCCAAGAACTCCTTAGTCAACTCGAGATAGCCTGGCCAATCTACCGTAAGCAACTTCTCCCAACCAATGACCGTGAGGGGACTCCAGACGCCATCCTTCAATTTGAGTGCCTTCAATGTCTCCTGGCACAAATACTTAGTTCCCACCAATTGGCATTCTGAAAGACTCTTGTAACGAGCGAAGTATTCATCATCAAATCCCCTTGGGCGACTAATGGAAGAAGAAAAAGCTCCCCTTGCCCGTTTGCTAGCCATCAATGGAATTAGAGGGTGAGATAGGCACAAAGCAAAGCAAATATATGTTAGAGAAGATTAAGATGGGAATAACTCGACTGAAATGAAGATGGGGCGAAATGAGAATGAAAATCAAACTTGATATTGCGCACCGCTCGACCGAGCGAGAGATGGCCGAGCGACGCATCTATCCGAGCAATCAGCAGGACCACGGTCTGGCTCGGCCGAACCATAGCCGCTTGACCGAGTGGCCCCCTGCTTCCGCCAAAATTTGAATTTTTCCAGCTTTTTGCAATCTCGAACGATCCGCATCAATCCCGGACGAGCTTCCTCTCAATTTTGCTGCACTTTTCATTCACCATTCCGGGCACTCGGCCTCCCCACTTCTCCGATCTCTCATCACAACACAATGTAATTCCGTAGAACCCTATCAATCTAGAATCCTTCAACACAACCACACAACATCAAACTAACACAAGCAAATAACAAACACTTAATCAAAACATGAAAGTAAACAATAAAACCATTGGGTTGCCTCCCAACAAGAGCTTTTTTAACGTCGATAGATTTCGACGTCCATACCTCAATTTCAATCGTCATCAAAAGGTGCGGACTTGGAACTCAAAACTCATTCTATTATCACATGATCGTCCGGGAAAACCAACTTTCTTCGAGCACTCCGAGGTGTATCATCATTAACCCGAGCTTTCTTTGTTCTACCTTGATCAAACACAATATCATCCCCCGGATCATCCTTCTCATTATTCTCTTCCCCCACAAAGTCCAATCCCAGGTCAAGCACATCCTTCAATCTCTTCTTTTTACCAACTTTTTCAGCTTCATTCTCATCAATACTCCTTGAGGTAAAGAAAAGAAAACTTCTTTTCCACAACAACGAAAAGTGAGCTCACCATGTTTTATATCAAAAAGTGCATCAGCCGTATGCATGAATGGCCTTCCAAAAATCAATTGTATTCCACCTTTGTTCTTCATATCCACTACAAGAAAATCACCCGGGAATGTAAATGTTAAGACCTCCACATGTACGTCTTCAACGATCCCCGTGG
Organism: Plectranthus barbatus; assembly: GCA_026898455.1. Lineage (NCBI taxonomy): Eukaryota > Viridiplantae > Streptophyta > Magnoliopsida > Lamiales > Lamiaceae > Plectranthus > Plectranthus barbatus. The sequence continues at coordinate 58,717 of JAPKLW010001006.1, read as the reverse complement.
GCAACATAGAGCATGATTTGCCAATTGTAGGACTTGAGTTGTAGGTTTAAGTTCTCCAATATCCAATTCCTTATATAAGTCCCATGACATTAAGTTCACACTAGCACCGGAGTCACACAAGGCTTTCTCGACATTTACATCTCCAATTGCACACCCAATAACAAATCACCCCATATCCTCCTTCGTGCTAGCTATGCTCTTTCCTTTTTGTTCATTATTCCTTAAATCATATAGCTCACCATCCGGAACTATCTCAACTCCAACAAGTTCATCTAACATTGGCATGCGTTCAATTTCTTCCGGAAGTGGCATCTTGATATCTCATTTCCGCACAAAGTCAAAGAAATGCACCATTTGATTTGCTCCTCATTTTTCTCTTCCTTCCTCTCAACTTCAACCTCTTTTCCTTCTTCCTTCACTATACTCACTTCTTCTACTACTTCCACACTCTCAATTTTTGGAGTCATAACCTCCAATTTTTCATCCATTCTATTTTCACTGTCAACAGTATTACACCCTTTCTCATGTATAATTTCGGTGTCACTTGGAAATTTCCCAGCTTGATGTTTTCCACTTAGTTGTTTGGCAATTGAGGAAATTTGCATCTGAATTTCCGCAAACATTCCATCATACTTCTCAAATCTTTTATCAATTTTGTCATTCAGGTTTCTCCTCATCTCTTGGTTGGCGTATCTTCCAATTCTCCCAGCATATCCCCCTCGACCACTACTCCATCCTCCTTCCAATTGCATTTGGGGATTGAGAGCATTGTTGGGGTTGGCATAGGAGAAATTCGGGTGAAAATGGTTGGAGGGATGGTAATACATGTTTCCCGAAGGATTATATTGAGGCCGATTATTGTACCCCATCGTTTAGTTGACAAAGTTAACATTCTTCGGATAAGAATCCTCATGCTTAATCACCATCATATCCTCCTTTCTACTCCCTGAAGTAGATAACGTGTCGAGCTTCCTTTGCATGATAGCTATTTGCTCTTTGTAGTCCTCGCTTTCCTTGGCATCATTTACTGATTTCACCGGTCTATAATCTTTCCTTTCCTTGGGCCATTGGAAACTATTTTCTGCCATTTTTTCAATTGTCCGCCATAGTTCTTCTTCCTCTTGATCGAGGAAAGCACCCCCCGATGAGGCATCCATAATCACTTTCGTATCATAATTCAATCCCCCATAAAATTGGCAAATTTGTTGACTACGGGAGAGACCATGCCTAGGATATTTTTAGAGAAGCTCACGGAACCGATCCCACGCTTCATAGAGCGGTTAATCATATCTTTGCCCAAAAGATGTTATATCGGCTCTCCTCTCAAACGTCAAACTAGGTGGAAAGAACTTGAACAAGAACTTCTCTCGAAGTTCCTCCCATGTAGCAATGTTGGATTTATCTAACCCTTCAAACCAACTTCGAGCTCCATCTCGCAAGGAAAATGAAAATAACTGCAACCTAATTTGATCTTGGGGCACTTGATTTATTTTGATCGTATCCGTGATCTCCAAGAACCTAGAGATATGGATATTAGGATCATCTGTCATATGCCCCCCGAATTGGTTATTTAGAATCATTTGTACCAATTGTGGCTTGATTTCAAACTGCGTGGCATTCACTCCTAACCGGAATCCTTTGGTTGTCGGTCCCCCTTGCGGTCTAAACAAGTTTTGTAACGGTCTCTGTGGTCCATTCCTCTCATTCATCATCGCTTTCATTAATTCAAGCTGCCTCTCCAACTCACCAAGGTGATCCATCTCAAACTCAACTTCAATATTATCTCTTCTTTGACGAAACTTCCTTTCTTCAATCTCCCTAGCTTTAGACCTGGTGATCATAAACAACCTAAAACTTCCACAAGAACCAATTACCAAACCAACACAAATAAAACAAAAAAAAAAAAACTATATTCAAACAAGAACTAAAAACAATATTCACACAAGCAATTAATCAAACACCAAGCATACAACTTCCAAACTTTCAACAATATCTATAAGATTACTCAAAAGAATCCCCAGCAACAGCGCCAAAAACTTGATGCATGTGTAATTCAACACAAAAACCAAGTTAAATTTTCAATCCAAGGTTCTTTCGAATTCACCCTATAGAATACTACTTACTTATTAGGGAAACGTTAAAGCTAGGCAAACTAGTATCGTTGAGTTTTTTGTCTAAATTCCTAGTGCAAAATTTAACTAACTACATCCATACTTAAACAAACAATCAACTTCGTTAAGCATAAAATGTAAATTCAAACAACACTCCAATTGTTGTAACAATGGTAGAACAAGTCTCACAAGTTCTCAAATGAGTAAGAACGGATGTTGATAAGACCTTATGTGTGATCCACTTGAGTTGAGCTATGATGCAAACATATTTAATTCCTAGAAGGATGGACTATTACCCTTCACTAGCCAACCCCCAGTCATAGTGAATCGACCGTTGATGACACTAAGAACCTTAAACAGCTACATTATTGGATCCAGGACCACTCCTAATAGCACGTAAATCATCATCCTATGCCCCATCTCCGCACAGGGATTGGATCAAGGAACACAAGAACTCACACTATTCACGACACTCCTTTACGCATGTTGGCTGCAAAATTTGTATCAATTAACACCTAGATTGGCTATTACCTACACCTAGGTGCATGTGAACAAGCTCTAGTGTGATTCAATCTAAAATAAGAAAGTAAACAAACATAATTCAACCTAGTTTCTCACACCTTCTTTCAAATCAATATCCAAATATATTTAGAATTCCATACCTCCAATGTTCAACATTACAATACTCAATTTAAAACCAAACATTACAAGAGATAGGTCTGAATGAATTCTTCCCCTAAAATGAGCACTTTGATCTTGATCTACCGACTTTGATCTTAAATTCCTCTCCAAAGATGGTGGATTAGCTCTTGCTCCTCTTAGATTAGGATGGAGTTAGGATGAGAGATTGAATTTGGGGTGAATTCTAGCTTGATCTAGTAAAAAATGGCAAAAAGTTCTCTTCAAATGAGCAAACAGGGCCTTGGCTCGCCCGAGCCTCAAACGGCTCGCCCGGGATGGCTCAATAACCGTCAAAATTGCCGAAAACTGTGATCTGGCTCGACTGAGCCTGCTCAGCTCGGTCGAGCGAGCCTTTTATCCACATGGATCGATCGAGCCTGGCTCTGCTTGGCCGAGCGCTGTCTCTGAATTCCAGAAAATTCCCTTTCTGCTCTGCTCAGGCGAGCCTGTCCTCCTTTGACTCCAAAATTGGATGATTTGCCTCCAAAATTCAACTTAAAGTGTCGTTTTATGCTCAGAACTCAACCTACAATATTCCAAACACAAAAACACGAAAACACAACAAAAGAACAACAAAAACATATGATATGAGAGTAAAATGGCCACAAACATGCACATTCACATACCAAAATGAAGGTAATTTTACACACATTTCAAAGCCCCAAAATGCTCGAGTGCTTTTGTCATGTCGTCTCCTTGTTTGTCGCCGCCTATTGCATGCATTAAATGCGTTGTGCCATACACGCTTAGTGGATTTGAAATTCAAAATATTCGCGCTTTGACTTTCTGAGAGAGAGTCGGACATTGCTGAGAGCTTGGACTCAGCAATCAACTAGCATTGGGATCCTTAGCAAGCACATAAACTACTGAGATGTTGGACTCAACATCCGAATTCTAGCATCCATATATTAACTGCTGACAACATGGACTCAACAATCATTCTCTAGCAACCATCTGATCTTTATGTTATACTATCACACTACTTAGGAATTTCTGAGAGCTTGGACTTAGCATTCCTTTGCTTTGCTTAGCAACTGTATCTCAGCAACAAAAGTCAGCACCTTAAAAATGTAAGTTGGAATAGGTTTTTCTCCATCTTTTCCAGAAATCCAAGAATTCCTAGAAAACCAGAAATCCAGAAAGAATGAGAGTTTGAACTCATTCATCCACATCTTTTTCTAACTCTATGAGGCCCAAGTTCAGACAAAGTTCTTTGAATCTGGCCTCAGCAAACGGTTTGGTGAAGATATCAACAAGCTGATCTTCTGTGCATATGTATTGAACATTGATATCATTCTTCTCTTGGTGATCTCATATGAAATGATGTCGAATGTCGATGTGCTTTGTCCTCGTGTGATGAACAGGATTCTTTGTGATGCAGCTAGCACTTCTGTTGTCGTAGTAGATTGGCACGCATTCTGGAGGAATGTCATAATCTTGTAGTTGCTGCCGAATCCACAAAACTTGAGCACAACAACTTGCGTCTGCTACATATTTGACTTCTTTTGTAGATGTCACCACCGAGTGTTGCTTCTTACTAAACCAACTTATTAGCTTGTGCCCTAGAAATTGGCAGGTTCCACTCGTGCTTTTTTGATCGATCTTGCATCCTCCAAAGTCTGAGTCTGAATAACCACTGAGTGCTAGCCCATCAGACATTGGATACCAAATTCCTAGACCTTCAGTGCACTTGAGATATAGGATTATTCTCTTAGCAGTGTCCAGATGCGACCTTTTGGGATTTGCTTGATATCTCGCGCAAACTCCTATGGCATAGGAAATATCTGGTCTGCTAGTCGTTAGATAGAGTAAAGAACCGATAATACCTCTATAAAGTGTAGGATTCACAGCTTCCCCTCTTTCATCAAGGGAAATTTGGCAGCTCGTGCTAATAGGAATCCTTAAGCTCTTTGTCTTTTCTGGAGAATACTTAGCAATGAGATCTCTTGTGTATTTCCTCTGATGTATGAATATCCCTTCACTTGATTGCTAAACTTGGAGTCCGAGAAAGTAAGACATCTTTCCCATCATACTCATCTGGAAATTACTTTGCATTAGCTATGAAAACTTGTCACATAAGGTTGGATTCTTAGAGCCAAAAATAATGTCATCGACATATATTTGCACAAGTAGTATACTTCCTTCATCCTTAATTCGAAAGAGAGTTTGATCAATCTTCCCTTTCTTGAAACCATTATCCAGCAAAGACAAGGACAACGTTCCATACCATGCCCTTAGTGCCTGCTTCAAACCATATAGGCTTTCCTGAGCCTATAGACTTAGTTTCCTTGTTTGAAGCCTGGTGGTTGCTCAACATACACCTCTTCCTTGAGCTCACCATTAGAAAAACACTTTTCACGTCCATCTGCAAGACTGAGAATTCATTATGAGCAGCATATGCGAGAAATAACCTTATTCCTTCCAGTTGGGCTACTGGAGCAAATGTTTCATCATAATCGATTCCCTCGCATTGTCTGTATCCTTTGGCAACTAGACGTGTTTTATTTCTGATGACCGTTCCTGATTCATCCTTCTTATTTTTGAATACCCACTTCGTCCCAATGACGCTTTGATGCTCGGATCTATCTACTAGATCCCAGACATGATTGGGCGTGAATTCAGCTAGCTCCTCCTGCATAGCATTCACCCAATCTGGAGATTGTAATGCATCTCCAATCTTGGTAGACTCTTCATGTGATATGTAGCATGCTAGCATTGCATTTCCTTGTAGCGTCCTTATTGGATCATTGATATCGTCAATGATAGCATCTAAAGGATGGTCACGCAACCATCTTGGTTTTGGGTTGCTGGGTGCTGGGGTTGCATTGCTTGCGTCGTCTGCTATTTTGTTGTCTGCTAGATCATTTTCCTTAGCAATCACTTGAGGTTCAGCATTTTGTACCTCAGCAATTGGTATTTAGTATCTGGAATCTCAGCATCTGGAATCTCAACATCTGGAATCTTAGCATCTGGAATCTTAGCATCGTCCTTGGCAATTTCCTCAGTAGCGCCCAACCTTTCTTCAACATCTAGTCCTGGATTTAGGATTTCTTCATCATCTTCATCGATTGATCCCATAATCTCCAAATTATCATTAAGATAAATTTTTTTGGAGGCCTCAGCATGATCGTTAGCATCACTGGCCGGTTCAGCAGCTTGGTCACCCACTGAATACATCTGTTGGTCCCGGTTTATCAGAGTGTATAACGTTACGCAGCGGAAATA
>JAPKLW010001006.1:37301-52690 GCA_026898455.1 Plectranthus barbatus | reverse complement strand
ATAAAGGCAAAGGATTTTTATAGTGGTTCGATCAACTGATCTACGTCCACTCTCCAGTCGACTCACTGGAAATTCACTATAAGAGTAATCCGGTACAAAGTTCCTACGATCTATCTGCAGCTGGTAAATGCCCCGTCTACCAGTCCACTGGATCAACCGCTCCCGGTCCTTGTCCTTCTTCAACTCTCGTCAGATGGATGGAGTGCGAGCACGTCACTTCAACCTCCTCCTCTGACTGGTTGGGTGTTGAGTTCTCCCAAGAACGTAAATCCTCTACGGCAAACTGCCCGTAATAACTCAAGAGCTGGCTGGCTCTAGAGCTGCTATGTTCTTCCTCAGAAAGAGAAAGAACACCAAGTGAGGTCTAAACTTACAAGCAGGAAGCTTGAAGTCTCGTGTTTGAAAGATATCAACACACGGAAAAGCTTTAAAGAAAGCCTCGAAAGATGCTTGCTTGCTTGCAATGAATGTTCGTTCTTTCGGTAGTTGGAGAGTATTGAATGTTCAGGATGCAAGCGTCTTAAATGTTGGTGATTCCAACCTATTTATAGACGCAGGATCTCATTTAAAATTCTAGCCGTTTGGACACATCCGGAATGGGTCTCTATCCTCGGATGTACTTCAGACGGCGGCAGGTAGGAATTTCAGGAAAACGCCATACCTGTGTCTGCTTTTTCTGACACAGACCTCTTTGTGTCAGAACGGCATTATTTCGTCAGTACGAGGAATCGCAACTGGTGTCTTGAACTGATAGACTTTAAGGTATCCTCCCTTAAAGTCATACTTTGTCAGTATATTCCTCAGACGAATCTTCTTTTTGTCTCTAAGACTCTGGGAGAGCGAATCTTCAATTCTGCTGGTAACCTCCGACTGGTAGAACATACTGGTGATCTTGTGCTGGCAGTCTCTGCTGGTGACTTAGCGCTTGCACAATCTTAGTCTACCAATTTGTCTGGATGTTAACTCTTGGAATCTCCCATGACTGGTGGCTTCACCGCTGGTGAATAGTGTCAGCCAGAACACGTATTCTGCTGGTAGGATTTGTCAGCCTCCTGCTGGTGAAATCCTTCCAACTGGTGAACAGTAGCCAGTCATTAGCTCTTGACTCCATGCTGATGAACAGTGTCAGCATGGGTCTGTCAGTCGTCTGCTGGTGAAATCCTTCACCAGGTAAGAGATTCTCATGCTGATGAATAGTGTCAGCATGAGTATTGATCAGCTACGACTTACAACTCAAAAGACCTAAACAGGACTTTACATTTTGAGAACTAGAGCTATCTAGAGACAACACTGACGCTGGTTGGACTTAGGATTTGATGCACCAAAACTATGATCTAGACAACAAAATCACAACATTTCTATGAGTGCTTCTAGTTCTATAATCTAACAAGTAAGCTACTGAGGGAAAGGAAACTTAGCCAAATTTCCCAACAACATCTGTGTTTGATTACAATCATTCATCGACTTAGTCGAATCAATCTACATATTTTTGAAAGATTTCAAGCTAGATTGACCATGGACATCATGTAGGGTTTTACCGTGAACCGAATCATCAAAACCAAATGAACCGGATCGGATCTATGGATATTGCTCACAATTAAATTACTAAAAACCCTAGCATGCTCCTATGAATTTAATACGAGATTGTGGATTGAGAGATTACCGTAATTCCGTAGGGTCTGTACCGATCTTTTGCGTTTGAATTCCAAAATCCAATTCAACCACGCAAATCGAATTTGTCCGTGGAAACAGAAATTTCGAGACAAAATCAAAAACAAAGAAAAGGGAAAGAAGAAATCCGTTGTTCTCCAGATCAGGTCTTCAGATCTGTGTCCCGGTGCTGTTCAGATCTACTACTGGTGAGGACTCCGTAGATCTGTGGCTTGAGCAGGACCAGAATTCAAAAATTCTCCTCCTTCTTCTTTCTCAAAAACGGCGCCCCCTCTCTCAATTAGGTTTAGGGTTTTTCAGTTGTTTTATGATTCATGAGAGAGAGCTGTCTATTTATAGACCTAGGGTCGGAAACCCTAATGGGCCATATTTGGGCTCAATTCAGCACACTTGTTGGGCCAGACCTGGGACCTAATGCAAATAATAAAGTGGGCCTATAAATTAATTAATTCACATGTCCACAACCCAGGACACAATTAATTAATTAATATTAATTCTTTTTCACCACAGAATTAATACTGACCTACCCCTTTATTACCACGTTATGAGAACGGGCTGCATTAATTGAGAATCCCCATATTTAAGGTTACCGGACATCCATTAATTAATCAGAGCCCCTGACAAGCTCTAACTACAATTAATTAATATCTTATTATTCCTGAGTTGTACCACTCAAACCTTATCACTCGTGCCTGAACTTAATCAGCCTGCAGGACTTTGGCACGATGAATGTTATTGAGCTCGTCAGGGAATGTCCCCATCCTATTACTCGGATATGGTAACCTAAGTTCAGTCTCAGGCGGTACTACACGAACTGCTGTTACCCAAGATGCGGATATACGAGCGCGCTGTGTTGGCTCTCCACCATGGCAAGTCAAAGCAACAGTCAACCCGTGCAAACCCCTGAACCTTCGTTAGGTTTTGGACTCAATCAATATAACGAGATCTTTTATTCGCTAATGTCAGACAGACGAATATATCTCACTGCGGTCCATCAATATGCCACCTCTGCGTACCATCACGTCAAGTAACCAAGACAGACTACTTATTCCGACAATGCCGCAGCCATCCGGACAGACGTATCCTCATACGCTGTCTTGGCTGTGATTATGTTCATGTCTCACTAGGTCAAGTGATCATACTGTCTTCTAAGATCTACAACACGCCGTATGATCGTCCCTATCGGTGAGACAAGAGGATACCATTGTTCATACATGTACGATTGTTAACAGATAGGAGAAATAAACCGTTGTATACACATTGTAATAAATGCTTTCAGTATACAAAACCCATCAATCTCCCACTTATACTCAAAGCATAACTAAGCTATTACAAAGTATACAGTTTGTCTATCTAGTCTGCTGTCTCTAACCACTATCAGTGGCCGGCATCCACCTCAAACCCAGCTCACGAATATGTCTTTCGTAAACCTTCTGCGGCAAGCTGTTTGTAAATGGATCAGCAAGATTGTCGCAGTGTCAATCTTCTTAATCAGCACATCGCCCCTCGATACGATTTCTCGTATGATAAGGTACTTTCTCTCTATGTGTTTGCTTGCCCTGTGAGACCGCGGTTCCTTTAAGTTAGCCACTGCACCAGAGTTATCACAATAAATTGTGATGCTCCTCGGCAAACTCGGGATCACGCCCAACTCTAAAAGGTAGTTCCGGAGCCACACCCCCTCTTTCGAGGCGTCGGAGGCGGCGACATATTCCGCCTCCATGGTGGAGTCAGCAATGCATTTATGCTTTGAGCTCCTCCAAGATACAGCTCCACCTCCCAGGGTAAACACATAACCTGAGGTCGATTTCTTCTCATCCTGATCCCCTTGGAAATCCGAGTCTGTATAACCCACAGGGCACAGATCTTCACTTTGATAAACTAGGCAGAAATTCATAGTTCTTTTCAAATACTTGAGGATGTGCTTTACAGCAGTCCAGTGCGCCTGTCCAGGGTTAGACTGATATCTTGCTACCATGCCAACGGCATAACAGATATCAGGCCTGGTACACAGCATTGCATGCATGAGACTACCCACAGCCGAAGCATATGGTACAAGACTCATCTCGTCTTTCTCCTGCTGTGTCTGAGGACATTGCCCACTGGAAAGACGAACGCCATGTCGGAAAGGTAGCAAGCCTTTCTTGGCGAGTTACATGCTGAACCGGGCTATCAAAGTATCCACATAGGACGCCTGAGACAAGCTCAACATTCTTCTTTTACGATCTCGTAAGACCTTAATCCCAAGAATGTAGCCAGCTTCACCCAGATCCTTCATTTGGAACTGCTCGGATAACCAAACTTGGATTTCGGACATTACCCCCTCGTTGTTTCCAATTAGGAGTATGTCATAAACGTATAGTGCAAGGAAGACCACGCTCCCACTGACATAAAGTTGGTAAACACAACTTTCATTTTCCAACTGTGCAAATCCATAGGATTTAATCACATCGTTGAAACGTAAGTTCCACGACCTTGAAGCTTGCTTAAGTCCATACAAGGACTTCCTAAGCTTCCAGACAAGATGTTCTTCGCCCTTCCTTATGTAACCCTCGGGCTGCTGCATATAGATGTCCCTACCTTCTTCAAGGTAACCGTTTAGGAAAGCGGTTTTGACATCCATCTGCCAGATCTCGAGGTCCATATGCGCAGCTTTGGCAAGGAGTATCCGGATGGATTTGAGCATGGCTACGGGTGAAAAGGTTTCGTCATAGTCAATGCCCTCTTTCTGACTATAACCCTTTGCCACCAGCCTGGCCTTGAAAGCCGTAATCTTTCCATCCGCCCCTTTCTTTCATTTTTATACCCATTTGCACCCTATGGCCCTAAAGCCATCCGGCAAATCAGTCTTCTGGTATACATCCATAGCAGTTATGGATTCTATTTCAGAATCCATGGCGACACACCATTTGGTAACATCCTTGTCCTGCACTGCCTCTTTGTAAGTCAGTGGGTCAGAGTCCCCATGTCCGTCTTCCGGGCTCAAGTCCGAAGACTCACCCACGAACATGTACCTTTCTGGTTGGAAAATAACTCTCCCACTACGACGAGGCACCAATGTCGTGTCAGTAGTAGGTGCAGTGACTTGTGGTCCTGCACCTTGCACTGAAGAACGTGTCTGTGGTGCTGTACCTCTCACAGGAGCACCCACATCTACACGTTCCCCTTCCCTTGGAATTGCATTCTCGTTCTCAATTTCTTGAAGAACGATATCACTCTTTGATTTGTGATTACTCACATACTCGTCCTCCAAGAATCTAGCGTTGGTGCTAACAACGACTCTTTGACTCTCAGGACAGTAAAAGTAACCACCTTTCGTTTGTCTGGGATACCCTATGAACAACATTACTTTTGACCTTCTTTCTAACTTATCGGTTCCTTCGACAGTACGTGTGTCGGACATCCCCATACTCTAAACTTGCACAAACTAGGTTTGCGACCAAGGAAGAGCTCAGAAGGCATCATAGGAACTGATTTAGAAGGCACCACATTAAGCACGTAAGCTGCTGTCTCCAATGCGTAGCCCCAAAACGAAATTGGTAAGTTTGCATAACTCATCATTGATCTTACCATCTCTAGAAGAGTCCTATTTCTTCTTTCAGCTACACCATTTTGCTGGGGAGTACCCGGTGCAGTCCATTGGGATGTAATCCCGTTTTCTGACAAATACTGCAGGAACTCGTTACCGAGGTATTCGCCACCGCGGTCAGATCGCAGTGACTTGATAGTTTTCCCGACCTTCTTTTCTGCCTCAGCCTTGAACTCTTTGAATTTCTCAAAGCATTCAGACTTGTAGCGAAGCAGGTAAACATATCCGTACCTTGAGTAGTCGTCAATGAAAGTGACGAAATACTCGTACCCTCCATGAGCCTGCGTGGACATCGGTCCACACAAGTCAGAATGGATCAACTCCAACACATCCTCTGCTCGAGACTGACTAGCCTTGAAAGGCCTAGTTGACATCTTGCCCTCGATGCAGGATTCGCAGACTTGATAAGGTACAGCCCGGACTAAGTCCAATGTACCGTCATCTGCAAGTCTTTGAATCCGCTTCAAGCTGATGTGACCCAGTCTTAAGTGCCAGAGATATGTAAGATCCTCATCAGAAGAAGTAAGTTTTCTCTTCCTAGGATTATCAATTACAAATGAATTACATGCAATACTTGCAGAAGACTTATGATTACAGTTAACAACATAGAGAGAATTATTCAGCATTCCACGATAGATAACACCTGTTATTACCAATGATAGAAACACCACTATCAAAAATAACTGAATATCCATCAACATAAAGTTTGGAAACTGAAATAAGATTCCGCCGAAAATCCGGCACCTACAAAACATCTCTCAATGTTAAAACAGAATCGTCAAAGTACAAGGTGAAATCTCCAATGGTAGCTGCACTCACTTGTGCTGCGTTCCCCATTGAGATGGTAACCTCGTCATTCTTCAGCACCCTCCTTGGTGTGAACCCCTGCAAAATGTAACAAACATGATCAGTAGCTCCAGTATCCACTACCCACGAATGAGTAGAAACCGATGCTAAACATGTTTCCGTTACAAATTCAAATGACGTACCTTGACCTTTACTTCCGCATGCCTTCTCACTTGAAGTGACACCAACCCTCTTCATTTCATTTGACTTCCTCTCACGTGATCTGCGATCAATCATATTCTTGCACACAGTATGAACCACATCTTTCAATGTGCCCAGGCTGTGCTCAAGATCTGATAACTCAGACTCCCATGAAGGTACGAAGGACTGTCCTGCTATGAGATCAGTAAGCAACTCTTTGAAAGAGTACTCACTTCTCTTAGCTACATCCATCTTAAAGTCAAAGAAAGAAAGTGGTAATGAGTTCAGGATAATATCGATCTTGGCCCGATCGCTGATATTTCCACCTCCACGGGTGAATCGTTTCATGGTGTTATCCATGATCATCACATGCAGTGTCACCGAACTGCCATCAACCATTCTCTTACAGACAAGGTCTCTAACAAGATCACAGTTGATAGTTCGTTCCACTTCACCATACGTATGCACCAAGTCCATCCAGATTTTTACAGAGCTACAATAGCTCATGTACTTGAGCTTAAGTTCTCTAGAAAGGTTATCTGAGATTAACTTGTAAGTAAAATCCTCAGAAGCCACCCAACTGTCATAGAACTCTTTCTCTTGTCTAGACACTTTATGGTAACGTGGTTCAAGTGGCATCATGTGTTGCTTAGTCAGCAGAATATATTCAATGCAGTATCTCCACTCATTGAAGTTCGGACCAGTAAGAGGATTGAGAGCGAGTATATGATCGACAGTAGACTTAGACATATCTGAAACAATAAAGAATCTTAAATAAGAACATACATGTTGAACTTCGAAAACAAATGCATTGAAAACCTTTTAATAAATAAAATACAAATGTTTTCCACTAATTGCCCAAGAGTTCCCACCGCAAGCTACACTCGTAGACGTTTACGATGTCACCCTCAACCAGAACTGCGGGTTTTAAGCCCCAATCCATTTAATTTCACTACCATGTCAGGATGCTTTTGACACTAGAAATTAATAATTAGTGAAAACCTTAGACCAATCCATCTCTCAAGAACAGGGATGCAATTCTTGCATTATATTCTAAGATGCTTCTAAGCTAATTAACCACAAATTTAACTCCGGCCAAAAGAGACAGTTTAGCATGGCACATAACCATACCGCACAGCCCTCAAAGCTTTTGTTATCTATAATTTAAATCAATCCTAGAATACTTGTGAAAGAGATCTACGCAAGCTACACTCGTAGACGTTTACGCAAAGCCCTCCCACTATTCACATGATTTAAATTGTTTGTCTAGAAATCCCAACAACCGTACCTATATACCTCCGGGAACTAGCAAGCTACACTTGTAGACGTTTACTAGAACGAGAGATACACTTGCAGCCTAGGACCGCTTTGTGGAGGTCTATTGATTTTAATTAAAAAATTTGCTTAGTATTTTTCTATTAAAAGGTATCTTTATGCGCACACATAATTTACTTTTGTCATTATATTTTCCAAATTTTTGCATGTAATTAAACAAGCCCAAAAATTCCCAAAATATAATCTAACAAAAGAAATTAATCACATAAGCATGCTTGGAAAGCTGTAAAATAATAAAAGCAGTAAATCATGCTTTTACTATTATCTACACAGGCTTAATTGCGCACATAAATAAATCACATATCATACGAGGACAATTAATGCAAACAAAAATTCCTCGTGGCCCCAAAATAAATAGAAAATAAAATCTATCTATTACAATTTGAATTTTGAATTAATTTGGATAAATCCAAATCTTTTCAAATCTTCCAAATCTTCAAGAGGCCTTCAAATCTTGATACATCAAATCTTTTGGATTTTTAGGCCTTTGTGATATGATGATTTGCCCTAACCCTAATGCAAACCTAGGGTTTACACAGGATTGCACAAACCACCAAAACACAAGCCATCGCGACGGGACAGCGGTCGGCGAGCTGCGCCCAGCACGCCGCGCGCACCCGCGCACGCCCGCGCCCGTGGCGTGCCTCGCGCGGTCCTGCGTGCCGCACCGCCGTCGTCTCACCGGCCCTGCGTCGGCTCCATATTCGTTCTTCGTCCTCGACCCGTCCAATTACATAATTTGAAAATTACAGAAAATCTTATTCTATTACAATTTTCAAATCTACACTAATCATGGATTTTCTCATGATTTTACAAAATAATTCAGCCCTAGACGGATAAACCACCGCGGGCTGAATCAAAGGGTTGCCACGAGGAACAAAAACCAACATCCACAATAATAATAAATTCATACATGCATATCGAATTTAATTATGAACAACAGAGCCATAAATCAGAAACCTGGCTCTGATACCAATTGTAGGGTTTTACCGTGAACCAAATCACCAAAACCAAATGAACCGGATCGGATCTATGGATATTGCTCACAATTAAATTACTCAAAACCCTAGCATGCTCCTATGAATTTAATACGAGATTGTGGATTGAGAGATTACCGTAATTCCGTAGGGTCTGTACCGATCTTTTGCGTTTGAATTCCAAAATCCAATTCAACCACGCAAATCGAATTTGTCTGCGGAAACAGAAATTAGCAACCCTAATTTCAAGACAAAATTGAAAACAAAGAAAAGGGAAAGAATAAATCAATTGTTCTCCAGATCAGGTCTTCAGATATGTGTCCCGGTGCTGTTCAGATCTACTACTGGTGAGGACTCCGTAGATCTGTGGCTTGAGCAGGACCAGAATACAAAAATTCTCCTCCTTCTTCTTTCTCAAAAACGGCGCCCCCTCTCTCAATTAGGTTTAGGGTTTTTCAGTTGTGGTATGATTCATGAGAGAGAGCTGTCTATTTATAGACATAGGGTTGGAAACCCTAATGGGCCATTTTTGGGCTCAATTCAGCACACCTGTTGGGCCAGACCTGAGACCTAATGCAAATAATAAAGTGGGACTATAAATTAATTAATTCCCATGTCCACAACCCATGACACAATTAATTAATTAATATTAATTCTTTTTCACCACAGAATTAATATTGACCTACCCCTTTATTACCACGTTATGAGAACGGGCTGCATTAATTGAGAATCCTCATATTTAAGGTTACCGGACATCCATTAATTAATCGGAGCCCCTGACAAGCTCTAACTACAATTAATTAATATCTTATTATTCCTGAGTAGTACCACTCAAACCTTATCACTCGTGCCTGAACTTAATCAGCCTGCAGGACTTTGGCACGATGAATGTTATTGAGCTCCTCAGGGAATGTCCCCATCCTATTACTCGGATATGGTTACCTAAGTTCAGTCTCAGGCGGTACTACACGAACTGCTGTTACCCAAGATGCGGATATACGAGCGCGCTGTGTTGGCTCTCCACCATGGCAAGTCAAAGCAACAGTCAACCCGTGCAAACCCCTGAACCTTCATTAGGGTTTGGACTCAATCAATATAACGAGATCTTTTATTCGCTGATGTCAGACAGACGAATATATCTCACTGCGGTTCATCAATACACCACCTCTCTGTACCAGCACGTCAAGTAACCAAGACAGACTACTTATTCCGACAATGCCGCAGCCATCCGGACAGACGTATCCTCATACGCTATCTCGGCTGTGATTATGTTTATGTCTCACTAGGTCAAGTGATCATACTGTCTTCTGCGATCTACAACACGCCATATGATCGTCCCTATCGGTGAGACAAGAGGATACCGTTGTTCATACATGTACGATTGTTAACAGATAGGAGAAATAAACCGTTGTATACACATTGTAATAAATGCTTTCAGTATACAAAACCCATCACATCATTAGTCTCATGATTGTCATCCTTTTGCTCTCTGATAATCCTGCGCACGAAAATAGACTCATCAAAAATAACATTGCATGTTATTTCCAGCAGTGCTCTGGTGACTGCTTTGACTGCTCTCTTTTCAAACCTTTGTTTGAGACGCTCTCTATCTTCTTTTCTCACCTTAGGACACTCGTGGTTAAGGTGATCTGGCGAGTTGCATTCGAAGCACGTCCTTGGCTTCCTTTCTGCTGGTCGAAAGGATGATGTGAGCTTAGCTTCTTTAGCTTCCTTTTCTGCTTTTGCTTCCCGCATGAGCTTTTAAAGCTTTCTCATTTGATCTTCAAGCTCACTGATCTTGAGATCTACATGCTGTGAGCTTGAGGTTGAAGCAGCCTCCTTTGCTGGTGAAGCTGGTGCAGATCTTTCATTGTTGTGGAAGAGCTTCATTGGCTTCCATCTTCCAGCATCTTTCTTAGCAAAGAATGCTAAGTTTTCTGGGTTTACCGTGTTTGTTGATGAAATTTGAGCCACGGCTGCTTCATTCTTTTTGGATTGCTGTATGATAAACTCGTGAGTTTTAAGTTGAGTGAATACCTCAGATGTAATCATTTTGCTGAGATCTCTTTCACTTAAGCTCGTCATTTTCACGAACCAATCGCTCTTTAGAAAGAGTTTGGAGATCATTTTATTATTCATTTCTCCGTTGTCATAGGTCTTTCCTAAGTTTCAGAGCTCTCCCACGATGGTGTTGAATATTTCTTCCATCGCTTGAATGGATTCACCTACAAGCATTGAGAAAGATTCATATTTATCAACAACTACCTGGAGTTTATTTCTTTTCATTTGTTCTGACTCCTTTGAAGATGTGCACACAAATTCCCACATCTCCTTAGCCATGTTGAAGTTTAGAGCTTCATCTGCCATCAATGGAGGCAGACAGTCAAGTATCAGCTTCTTTGCAAGATATTCCAACTGATCTCTCTTCTTATCCTCTACCGTCCATTCATCGAACTTGTTCTCGATCATTTGTGGTTGCGGTGGTTGCCCCTCAGCAGGTGGACCGACAAAGATATTAGGCTTCATTATCTTAATGGGTCCTTTAGTGAGAACGTCCACCATCTCCGGATGTATACTTTGAAGTTGGATGGTGGCTAGCTTTTGCCATGAGTTGAACTTCTCCTTGTTATACTTTGGAAGCGTGTGATTCATCTTGGCTAGCTTGATGTTCCTGAGCTAAACAGAAGAACAGTGCAAGGAAAATAAAGATCTGGTCAAAAGCGACTCAGAAGCAGTCAATCTTACAACCTCCTGCTCTGATACCACTTGTTGGTCCCTGATCAAAGTCGTGTTAAGAAGCGGAAGACTACATAACAAATGCAACGGAATGTTCAAGTTATCTTGCACTTAGTTTCTTTTTCAAATGTTTAGCTTAAGGTTGGAGTTAAGATTGTTTCAGATATACACTAGCAACTTGAGGTTGCTAGGTTTTAAATCAGTAAGCAGAAACAATAAAATAGTAATGAAAGACACAAGATTTATAGTGGTTCGATCCTTATGATCTGCGTCCACTCCTCAGTCGAACACTGATAATTTAACTAAAAAAATATATCAAATTACAAGGATTCGCCGGTCACTTGTAGCAGGTGGTGAGCTTTCGAGTCAGCCACTACAAAGCTATCCTCCGTCACTTCTATCTTTCAGCAGCTGCGGCTAAGTCAAAGGGCGACTCCTTCGTAAAACTTAAACTTGCCGCAATGGAAGCTTTAAAGTTCCTTCCTGAACTCTTCTGGGGGTTTGGCAACAACCCGTCTTAGTCAATCTCTTTTCAGAGATGCGACTGCTGGATGCTTCCTAAGATGGAAGTTATCCCAATGATTGATCTTTGAATAAAGTCAAGGAATCTCCTCTAGAATGCAGTGTCAGATATTCAATGTGTAATACTTGCTGTTGAGATCTTTGAGATTCTTCTTGTCTCTTTAACGTGCTCTCAATCGACTACTCTTTTTGCTTTTGTTCGCTTGTAAAGGTTATCTCACAATAATTGACTTTCGCGAGTTGTATGAGCAGTAGTAGTTGTAGTTGTGGGGAGTCCTCTCTAGTTTGGACTTCGCTTTTATATCTGGAGATTCAAACTTTGAATCTCCAGACACGTTAGACACAACGTCCACTTTGTCCAAAAGAGCCGTCTACTTTTTGGTCCTTTCCGGCATGGTACAGTGCTTTTTACCTACTTCGGGAAGGATATTCGTCCTTGGTTGTACCTTATGTCAGAACAGTAGTCTTAGAAAGAGTTGTTGAATATCTCCTTGCTTAGCATTCTTTCGGAGAATGCTGGGAGCATTCTGCTAAGTCTTTAGACCCTTTTAACTTCTGAGTGCTTCTAGCAGTCTCTCTTCGTATCTAACTGCTGACTCCTCAGCACTTTGATTCTTGATTCCTAACTGCTACAGCTTCTAGCAATCTTCTGAGTCTTAGCGAATGCTGACTCCTTCAGCATTCTGCTTTCTCTTTACTTCTGACTGCTGATCAAGGTTCCTAGCAGTCGTTCTTCTCAGCATATGATTACTACCTCCGTAGCCGTCAATTTTTCTCAGCACTTGACTACTTTCTTCTTAGCATTCAATTATGTCTGTTGACGTCTCTAGCAGCCAACATCTTCCTGACTGCTGAGAACGCTCCTAGCATCCAGAATTTCCGAAGTTGCTTGGAATCCGATTTCCTTCATTTCAATTGCTGAATCCTACAACAATCTTCCACAATCACTTTTAATCTATTACAACTCGAAATATATCCTAAACAGGACTTTACAAATGTGTTGCTAGACTATTCTAGATTTCAACAATGATCTACCAAAATGACTAAGGCTTTGATTCTACAAAACCTTTACAATTTGATCTAAAAGGGAGATTTACTACATAAATCTAGGAATAATTCCCAACAGAATGCATTATAAAATTATTTATAAATGTATTGTTTTCGGGCTTGTATCCACTAAGTACAATTTTTACTTAGCCTCGTGTATTATTTCTAAAATGTACAGGTTAAAGAAGCTTCGAGAAGGGCGTGAGGTAGCAGTCAAAGTGGAGCGAAGACTTCCCTTTTGCAATAGTTAGAATTTGAAGTGTGTATCTTCACATGCATACTTCATGGACAACTTCCGTTGGTATACTTATGATATTTTATTAGACTTTTGATAATTCTTTTGATGTTATTAAACCTTTAAATTCGCGTTATTTTGTTTACTTGAGTAGCCAAGATCCCTTCTGGAGGAGGCACCTTTTAACTCTCACTTATACTTGGATAATGTTTTTTATTATATCCTTAAGTTGTGTGTTTTGCTCATTTGATTGTTTCCCAAATGCATTTCTCGCACCCGATGTGCCTAAAATTCTGAATTATGCCTTGAATATAAATTGGGGCGTGACAATAATATTTTATGGTAATTAATCTCAAATTTTAACTAAAATCCAATTATAAGAGTAGGTTAATTCATAACCATTATTTGTGTTTTTATAAAATCTTGAATTTTGTACATAAAAATCAATTAGAGTATATTCTATCATACTAATTTTTATTTTCACAATAACAATTAGTAAAATTAGTTACACCAAATAGTAGGATACCAAATGGAACACCACAAAAAATTGATCTGGTAAAGATAGGGTTGTAACTGAATCGAGTGGGAAAGAGTTATGTCTTGATCAAGTTTGATTCGTTTATCATCGAATTAAAGTTGAATTTCG
The DNA here is from genome assembly GCA_026898455.1 of Plectranthus barbatus. NCBI lineage: Eukaryota > Viridiplantae > Streptophyta > Magnoliopsida > Lamiales > Lamiaceae > Plectranthus > Plectranthus barbatus. Next base: position 38,945 of record JAPKLW010001006.1, on the reverse strand, counting down.
TTGTTGAATATTTGATGTTTATGAACTTAATTGAGCTATAGTCGAGCTAATCTTTTTAAATTTATATTATATTTAAAATATTCTTTATTTTATGTGAAGGAAAAAATTTATTTAATCCAAAAATTATCTTCATATTCATATTGAGAATCAATTTTGAATCTAGATTTATCAAAATCGTTACTTTTAAATTATGAAAAGCATTAATTTTATATTATGTACTAGTTTAATTTAGTTATGGAGCTTTTACTGACAAGTGAAATATTATAAGATTCAAATTTTATTTATTTGATAAATGTGATTTTACCGACGGAATAATTTGCTAATAGTTTGCCTCATGTACACCACCGCTAGTTAGAGATGTGTAAACTTTTCTTATATACATGCAAAAATGTTAGGTGTTGCACTCTAAATATAGCATAAGCATTCATCATTGTTTAACAAGTTGTGAAAAGCTTTAATCCCTTGTAGGAGGAAAAGGAGAAGAAAATTTGGAAACACAAATGTAATAGCCATCAACCAATGCCCATATCCTAAAAATCCTCCAATCCAGACCTCAGTACGCACAACTACAAACCACGGTTGCATGTTGGATGAATCAGAATCAATGAATAGAGAGGGATATAAGCGATAACACACGATCACATACAAAAATGTTTCTCTGAAACTGACCTGCCTTGGCTTCATCCCAAGGCAGAGCCCACCCTCATGCCATGGCATTCCAAGACTTCGATCTCATCTCTCAGCGACGGGAAGAGGAGTAGAAGAAGAGGTTCAAGCAGCGGCTGATTTTGGCGTTTGTCATCAGCGTCATGGTCATCCTCCTCGCCGCCGCTGCCGTCTGCTTCGCCATATACAAGAGCCATCGGGGCAACAGCAGCAAAAACAACAGCATTTCCCACCGCCACCCGCCGCCCCCACCTCCTCGGGTGCCCAACACGGCCCAGAATGTGGTGAAATCGGTGTGCGCCACCACGGACTACAAGAAGACGTGCGAAGCAAGCATCATGAAGGAGGTGAAGAACAACGTCAGTGCGACGCCGATGGAGATCCTCCGCGCCTCCCTCACCGCTGCCTCCCACGAGATCGACAGCGTGGCCAAGAAAGCTAAGGACATGAAATTCGACACCCCGATGAAGAAGGCCGCCTACAACGACTGTTTGATTTTGTTTAATGACGCCAAAGATGAGCTCAATAGCTCGATTTGGAGCATCGACGGGAAGGACATTACTAACATGTCGACGGTGAAGCACGAGCTGAACAATTGGCTGAGCGCCGTCGTCTCGTATCAGCAGATATGCATCGACGGCTTTCCCGACGGCTCAGAGAAGGAAAATATGACGAAACTCCTTGCGAGCGTCAGGATGCTCGGGAGCAACGCCCTCGCTGTAGTCTCCCATGTCTCCTCCGCGCTCTCAAGAATTAAATCGCCGGCCAATCCGCAGCGGAGGCTTTTGGGATTTGATGCATGGATGAATCAAGAAAACCGTAGGGTTATGAAAGCCGATGCTGCAAAATTCACGCCGAATGTGACGGTTGCCAAAGATAACACTGCGAATTTCACCACCATTAATCAAGCTCTCAAAGCAATGCCTAAGAATCGCAATGGACGGTATATATACATAATCTTTCGTCTCAAAATTACAT